>CAUYQU010088050.1:0-44796 GCA_963574635.1 Cheracebus regulus
AGGTACCTGGTCTCACTGGGGTGCATCAAACCGCTATGTGACTTGCTGACTGTAATGGATTCAAAGATTGTGCAAGTGGCCCTCAATGGACTGGAGAACATCCTGCGGCTTGGAGAGCAAGAGGGCAAGCGCAGTGGCTCAGGGGTCAATCCCTATTGTGGCCTCATAGAGGAAGCCTATGGTATGTGTCCTCTCCTCAATCTAAGTCAGAACCTGAGACTGTAGGCTTCTAATGTGGTTTACATATGTTGGTGGTGGCAGAGTGTGGTTGGGGAGCATCCATAGCTTCCATGACACGTCTGTGTCTCCAAAACAGTTAAGAGCTCTTGCCTTAGCCAAGTTTCACCATCCACAGGGTTTCAGACATTACTGTGAGTATAACGGACATGTACTGAGTAGCTAGGGTACAGCTAGCATTTGGATTTGGCTCATCTTTTGAGTTCAGAGTTGTCTCCCACCAGTTTCTTCTCCTTCTCAGGAGCGATAGATCAGTTCTTTTTCTGTTAGGCTATACCTAAGAGTGCTGGATTCACTCATCACCCATCCCTGAGAGGCTGATGATTTGCCCATCTAGTTTAAAGTGGAATCAGGACTAGAACCTCTGTAACTGACATTTTGGTCTCTTTCCTTTGGGATTCTGTAGTTTTGAGAAGAGATCTTAACCCCTCTCTTTCAGGTCCAAGAGTGATCTGATCATATGACTTGTGTTTGTAAGCACTAACATACCTCAGGGAAGGAAAAATAGGTAAATGTTTCATCCGCCCATAGAAAAGCACTCACACTTCCCTCTCCTTCCTTCTTACTACTGTAGGCTTGGATAAAATTGAGTTTCTCCAGAGCCACGAGAACCAGGAGATCTACCAGAAGGCCTTCGACCTCATTGAGCACTACTTTGGTGTAGAAGACGATGATAGCAGCCTGGCTCCCCAAGTGGATGAAACACAACAACAGTTCATCTTCCAGCAGCCTGAGGCCCCCATGGAGGGCTTCCAGCTATAATATCTGCCTCCGGGGAGGGGAGGGGATGGGAAGCACCACCAGCCAGCGGAAGAGCAGCCCTCTGGTGGGCGGGAAACAAGTCCCCCGACCATCAGCCACCACACACCTCTGCTGCCCTGGAGACTGTGCTCTTGACCTGCTCCGCCCCCTTCCCTGGAGGGAGCACCCTCTGGACAGACAGAACCATCTGAGGCTCACCTTTGGGTTTTGTGACAAGAAGGGGACGTCTTGGGTTTTTCTTTACACTATATTTTGGCTGCACACAAGTCTTTAACCTAGGAGCCCAGGGGTAGACAAAGGAGGACTAAGGTAATCAGTTTGCACCTTTTTTTATTTTTTTCTTTTTTTCTTCAGTGGTGACTTCCTTCCCTTTTATCTTTTTTCAGTTCTTCCCAGTCCTCTGCCCTGATCTGTGTAACTCTTATCTTGGGTACTTGAGCAGACAGTATATTCCAGAGGTGGGAGGTGGGAGGGGAAGGGAGAAATCCGAAACAAAGTGTTCTTGCTCTGACAGAATATTAATCTTGTGCGCTTGGATTGAGTTATTTAATTTTTTTTCTTTTGCACATTTTTCTTGTATTAAGATTGCTCTTCCCAAGAGCCACAAGTTCCTGGTTTTAGTAAACCCAGCTGCCAGCATTGCCTGGGGCTAGAGGCCAATGGGGAGGCTACCGCAAAACAAAGGTCCCACCCTCCCTCTGACTTTGCCCAGACCTCTTTGGTTTGGGAGATCCTCCTCACTCTCCTGAAGTGTCTCAAGTACACCAGTGGAAGTGCAGGGGAGGAGCACAGGCCTTCAGATGGGGCTTCCTTCCCACGTGTTGCTACTGATCCCATGTTTCCTACTCACCTTCCAAATGGTGCAACCCAACTTCATTTGTTTACTTGAAAATTCCCCCTCGGGGTTGAGAGAACCTCTGAGGTGGCTGTATTTTCTCCTAAGCTAGAGTCAGGGGGCTGTGGTCCTTCCTTTCTCCTGAGGAGAAGTCCTTGCTCTGGTGACCTGTAAGTTGCAGAGGAGGTTGGAGTGAGAGTGTCATGTTCTGGGATAGTCAGGGATCCCTGCCTTTGGCCTTTCTTCTTCCTCTTCCATAGTTGGATCATGTATATTTTACTTCCAAAGGAGAGAATGTCAAAAAGTTCTGTATTTTTTATATTCTGTATATTAGTTAGGTCAATCTTAATTGGTCTCAAGAAGAACTGTCTGTAATTTCTGTAAGTAGGATACTGTGAGGAAGACAAAAAAGAGATATGGATGCTTCCTTGCTCAGGAGGCCTGAGCTTGGTCCTTTTCCTCTCTGCTTGCATTCTGGACCACCACCTGGGACCAACCCTCAGCTCTCGAACCTTCATAAAGCAGGTCAGCGTGGCCTGATTGTCCCAGGACCTGAAGGGAGCAAAGATGGCCGTAGGGCCTGGTGAAGTCTGCTACTCTGTCCTTACTGCTGAACATCCTGCTTGTATCAGGAAACCCAGAAGCAGTTTGCCTTCTCAAATTTAATCTCAATGGCCATTGTCCACATAACTGATCACCCATGGCTGCCTCTCCTATTCTGCTGTCACTGAAACTTATAGCCTGCTTTTTTTTTTTTTTTTTTTTTTAATAGAATCCAGATGCCTTTTCTTTCTGTTTGAATTACAGTAGTGCATTGCCTCAGTGGCTTGCCTGTGCCTCTGGGTGGATTACATATGATAGTAAAGCCCACCTGTTTGGATGGGAGTAGAGGAAGTTGGTGTAGACCAACTGTGGAGTTGCAGGCACAGTCCGCCCCGCCCCCACCTCCCGACTGTGGTTAGTCAGAGGCATCCTGCTCCAAGCTCTCCTTTTCCTTTCTCTAAATGGCATTCTTGCTTCTATTGCTACACATCTCCTTCTGGCTCAGGTGAAATCCATCCCCCTCTGCTTATAGATGTAAAGTTCAGGTACTTATTGTTGAATGCCATTGGTCTTGAATTTCCGCCCCTCCCCCCCCCCTTTTTTTGGTTCCGGTCCCACCTCAAAGTCATTTTCTGAGGAGGATGGTTTAGGGCTGGCAATTGTCCCTGAAAAACCACACCCATGTTGTACCACCTTGGTGAGTCAGATGCCACTCATCAGCTTGGGAATAGTGGCTACGAACCCCCAATCTCCCAGGAAGTCTGGGGGCAGAATCTTTCACTTGGCCTGCTACCTCCATTACAAAACCATTCTCTTACAGTTCAAAGAAAAGTCCTCACCCACCCAAACTCTACCCATTGTTCTCATCCAAAGGGCACTTTAGTACGCTCTACTTTGTACATCTCAAGTAACAGTTAAGTCCCTGATATTGGGGCCAGATTCTTAGTATAAGACATACACATCCTGTTTGCCCAGCTTTGGCTTCAGCTCCGGGTCCTGTACCAGATGGAAAATTTTTTTGGTCATCTGGCTGCTTCTTAAAGCCAGTTTTCCCTAAGAATTCCAAAGGCTAAAGTCTACTGGGGCAGAGTGTGAGGATAGATTTCTCATTAGAGAAAAGTGGTCTCTAGGAGCTTTCATTTGTGTTCCCAGAACAGGTTTTCCCATTATCTTCCTTTACTCCCCTTTCAGCCAACAGGTGAAGTTCTTCCAGCCCACAGAGGCAGTAATACCATCTTTTGTATCTCCTCCTCTACTTTGGCCATGTGATGAAGCAAAATATTACTTATTTAGCCCAGGCTTGAGAGCTGCTGTTTGTGGGCAGTCTCCATCTGGATTCCAGGCCCTGTCCTAAGTAAGGTAAGGCTTTCTGGTTATTGCCAGGATGGATCCCCCTCCCACCCCAGTCTGCTGTAGGGAACACCCTAATTAGTTGAGGCATGCTTTTGGAATCCTGGCATGTTGGCACATGGCTGATCTATCCCTTTTAAGATCTCTGGTTGAGGGTATCTAGATAGAGATTAGGAGGGACAAGGAGCCTTTTTCTTGACTAATGTGTTCAAATACATTTTTGAAAGGTGCCAGCCCCTCCAGATATCCCACTCCCAAGTCATCATCTTTAGTACTAACAGGGTCTCTGGTCTTAGAAGCCTGCCTTCAGATCCCTGCTGACCCCAGTGACTGCCTGGCCTTAATGTTAACTGCAGCCTTCTGACAGAACCACACAGGTTCCACCCACAGCTGGCCAGCCTTGTTACTTGGGTCAGGGAATAGAAATGATCCCCCACCCAGGGAGCAGGTGTTGACCTCATTTTTCAGGGACCCTTGGTGTTCCCCCTTATCTAGAGCCCATAGATGTACTCCATCAACTCTTTGCCATGAAAGCCATCTTCTAGGAGCCCTGTTTTTTGGAGTTAAACTGCACAGATTATAGCTGCTCTTGTACTAAAACAAGGGAGAGGAAAAGAAGGTTCTTAGGCACAGACTTTCTATTTCTCAAGCCAAACCAGTTTAAAATGAAAACCATCTAGCAGAATGAACTATATTTCCATTTTTCATGTCTACCTGTCTTCCTCCCACACCCTAAAGTTGTACTTGTTTCTAGCAAACTAGAAGGAAAGGATAGGAAAGCCTAGCACTACTAACCTTACCTCTCATACTCCTTTTTTGAAAGCCGCAGTTCAGGCCTCATCTCTTCTCTAGATTCACTCAGCTTGGTATCCATCATCTTGAGCATTCCTCAGTAGATTCATCTAGGGTTCGGATTCTAGACTCTCAGTTGAAGATAGGGAGCCAGTTTCCCCAGGTCTCTGCAAGCAATCCAGGGACCCCAGTAGGGAGAACAGACTGGCTGGGACATTAGGAATGTATGTACCTTTCTGCCTCCCTGGCAGCCAGGGGAAAGGTGGAAGTCTCAGTGCACTAAACCATGGTAAACATCTTCCTGATTGAACTACCCTAGAATTTAGTGAGTGTAAGACAGAGATACTGCTCAGAATAAATTTCTTCCATAGCCATTTAGGATTGCACGTTCTAGACCAACCTTGCCCAGTATGTTTTCTGTTTTAGCTTTTTCATTCTTTTGTTAAGCCAACAAGTTGAAAATTTGGCCCTACTGGGATCCACGTAGTGGGCACTAGCTGTTCTTTTGCCAAGGGCTTCATAAATGATTCAGTCTCATTATCTGTCCTCTAACCCCACACCCTGATTTAGACTGTGGCAAAGGAAGAATTTGAGGCCAAGACCAACCAAATCTGTGAATTAAAACTGTTATTTTTTTTCTCTAAAAGGGCACTTTGTTTCAGGTATGGGCTATGTATAGAACCTAAGCTGACTGTGAGTTAGAAGAGGCAGCATTAAATGTTAGGCCCAAAACACCATGGGGAAAGGTTTATGTAGTATGTCTTCAGTGGGCCTGCCTAGCTGCTTCTGGGCCAGCCTGACTTCTGATGTCCACATTGCTCATACCTGAATCCTGCTGCTGAATGCGAGCCCTCTTCTCCTGTAACTATTATATATGCCATGGCCTGGGGGCACTGAAGGAAGTAAACTCTCAGAGATCCTAACACTGGCTGAGAATCTCTGACTCAGAGCATGTCTTTAAAGAGCACATCTGGCCGGGCATGGTGGCTCACACCTGTAATCTCAAGCACTTTGGGAGGCCAAGGTGGGTGGATCACGAAGTCAGGAGTTTGAGACCAGCCTGACTAACATAGTGAAACCCTGTCTCTACTAAAAATACAAACACTTAGCTGGGTGTGATGGCAGGCACCTGTAATCCCAGCTACTTGGGAGGCTGAGGCAGAAGAACTGCTTGAACCCAGGAGGCGAAGGTTGCAGTGAGCTGAAATTGCATCACTGCACTCCAGCCCAGGCAACAGTCCAAGACTCTGTCTCAAAAAAAAAAAAAAAGAGTCCACGCCTTTGGCTGGGTCCAGTGGCTCAGCCTATAATCCTAGCACTTTGGGAGGCTCAGGCGGGTGGATCACTTGAGGTCAGGAGTTCAAAACCAGGCTGGCCAACACAATGAAACCCTGTCTCTACTAAAAATACAAAAAAATTAGCTGGGTGTGGTGGTGGGCACCTGTAATCCCAGCTACATGGGAGGCTGAGGCAAGAGAATCCCTTGAACCCCGGAGGCAGAGGTTCCAGTGAGCCAAGATTGTGCCACTGCACTCCAGCCTGGGCGACAAGGCAAGACTCCGTCTCAAAAACAAAAATTAAAAAGGAGTCCACATATTCATGAACACTCAGACTCTGGAGTTGGGTATTGGCTTTTTTAGCCAACTTTTGTGGTAACTGCCTTTGACTGACTTATTAAAGAAAAAGGGGGTATGGAGTCCCAGTGACTCAAGAGACTGGATATCCCTCAAGAATGACTTGGGTTACCAGCTATGCACCCTTGGAAGATGAATCAAATCCTTCTCACTGGTTTTTGCAAATTCATTTGCTTTTATTTTTCTAATAACTATCAACTCTATTTTCCATGTTCTCAGGGCCCCTGGGTAGACAGACACAGCTTGATTTCAGAGCAGATGTAGGCCAAGAAACTATGGTATTGAGTGTGCTGAGTCCAGACAAATGATATTTATATACACATCCAAATTTGAAGAGAAAATGTATTTCTTTAGGTTTCAAACACTGTAATAGATATAAAGCAAAAATAAAAACCTGTTGCAAAGTTCTAAATTGTCTTCTTTGGCTTGGAGTGACCCTAGACTGGATTTTGGGGAAGAGAATGAGGAGGTGTTTAAACTTGTAGCTTAACAGTGGAAATAAGAGTTGTACCAACCTGCAGCTGGTGTAAAGTTTTTTTCTTCAGCTTTATTGAAATATAATTGACATATAAATTGTACATATTTAAAGTATATACACTTTGATAAATTGAAACATATACACACCTATAAAACAACTACAAGACAGTGAACATATCCATCATCTTCATAAGTCACAAACTTCCCGCTTGAGGATCCCTTTCTGCCCCACCTCCAGCAACCACTGATCTGTGGCTGTCACTGTAGTTTAGTTTGCATTGTCTAGAGTTTCTCTAAATGATTTTGACTTAGTTTCATCAGCACCACTCTATAGCCCTTTGAACCCTTCTTGAGAGAGTTTTTTGTTCTTGGCGTTCAGGCTAGAGTGCAGCCGTGCCATCTTGGCTCACCGAAACCTCTGCCTCCTGGGTTCAAGTGATTCTCCTGCCCCAGTCTCCCAAGTAGCTGGGATTACAGGCACCTGCCAGCATGCCGGGCTAATTTTTGTACTTTTTGTAGAAATGGGGTTTCACCACATTGGCCAGGCTGGTCTTGAACTCCTAACCTCAGGTGATACGCCCGCCTCAGCCTCCCAAAGTGCTGGGATTACAGGCTTGAGCCACTGCACCCAGCCTGAACCTCTTAAGATCAAGTAGTTCACAAACTCCTCCCTTCAGTTTAGATCAATTCCTAAAGCAGAGATTACAGACAAGCAGCCAAAAAGTTGATGGAACCCACATGAAGGTTTTGCTTGGCAGAGTGTGTTTAAGTTTGAATTAGTTGCCAACATTAAAAAGAAAATCAAGAAATGTCTGTCTTGAAAATGACTGTCCTTTCAATACATCTCAATTTTTAAAAAGAGGCCAAACACCATGCCTCATGCCTGTAATCCCAACCCTATGGGAGGCCAAGGCAGGAAGATTGCTTGAGGCTAGGAGTTCAAGACCAGCCTATGAGACCTGTCTCTACAAAAAAATTTAAAAGCTGGCTGTGGTGGTGTATATCTGTAGTCCTAGCTACTTGGGAGACTGGAGGCAGGAGGATCACTTGAGTCCACGTGGTTGAGTGTGCAGTGGGCTAAGATCATCACTGCACTCCAGCCCCAGGAGCTGAGTAAGACCTGTCTAAAAAAGAAAAAAATACTATCTGGCCCTAACCGGCCTGAGTTTCTGCTTGGTAACAATGTGCAAGAGCTGCTGTATTTTACTGCAATCACCACCTCTCTCTCAGTCTGGCAAGTGCTAATATTGTTGCTGTACATTGTTTATAGCAAAGGAGAAAGTAACTTTTTTTTTTTTTTGAGATGGAGTCTCGCTTTGTCGCCCAGGCTGGAGTACAGTGGTGCCATCTCAGCTTACTGCAGCTCCACCTCCCAGGTTCCAGCGATTCTCCTGCCTCAGCCTCCCGTAGCTGGGAATACAGTTGCATACCACCACACCCGGCTAATTTTTGTATTTAGAGTTGGGGTTTCACCATGTTGGTCAGGCTGGTCTTGAACTCCTGACCTCAGGTGATCAGCCTCCCAAAGTGGCTCAGGATTATAATCCTGAGGGCCCCTTCTTAACCCATGTTTCTGTCAAACATTCTTGCCTGTTCTCATTACCCAGCTGCCCCCTCTAGGCCATTGTTGACCCTTCTGCTACACCCTCTACCCCTCACCCCATGCATACATTTTTCTTATGTTCTTTATCTCACCTACAACACCCCTTTTATTTTTTTTTTGAGACAGAGCTTTGCTCTTGCCCAGGCTGGAGTGCAGTGGCACGGTCTCGGCTCACTGCAACCTCAGCCTCCCGGGTTCAAGTGATCCTCTTGCCTCAGCCTCTGGAGTAGCTGGGATTACAGGCATGTGCCACCATGCCTGGCTAATTTTGTATTTTTAGTAGAGACGGGGTTTCTCCATGTTGGTTGGGCTGGTCTCAAACTCCCGACCTCAGGTGATCCGCCTGCCTCAGCCTCCCAAAGTGCTGGGATTACAGATGTGAGCCACCGCACCTGACCTAGAACACCCTTTTTATATGGAAACCTATCAAGGCCTGATTTATATAGTGCTTCTTCAAGAAATTTCCAGAATGCTTTTCTAGAAATAATCAGGGCCTTGGTTTCAGGACACCTGGATTCCAAACCTTTTTGAGTCTCAGTTCCATCATTATACTAAAGTTGAATATCCCTTATCCAACATGCTTCGGACCAAAAGTGTTTCGAATTCGGGATTTTCTCAGATTTTACCGGTTGAGCATCCCTAATCTGAAAATATGAAATCCAAAATGCACTGCTCTGAAGTCTTTCACTGAGCCTTTGGGGAAAATATTTAACATCCTAACAGCCCTAAACCAATGCTCAATTAGCACAACAATTTACAATCTTCTCTACCCACAGACTGATGCCAGGCTCTTGGAATAGAATATTTCGCCAACGGTTCTTGCAAAATTCACTGACTTGTAAGCAAATAGTAATTTCAACAACTCACTGCTAATGCTGTAATAAAACTCTGCAGACCTAGGGAGCAAGTACAGATTGCAGAGCACTGGGAAGGCTCTGCAGTGACCTTTGAACTGGGCCTCAAAAGATTTTGAGTTTGACAAAAGCCAAACCTCTTAGGCTTCAAATTCCAGGCACAAGGATTGTTGGGTTTGATTTCATTATCCAGAGGCCACGGGGATGCCGAATTTCTGATCTCACGTGTAGAGAATAGTGTTTTTTTTCTACTTTAACCCCAGTGAGACTTTGTAGAGAGTGGGGCAGTCAGAGAAAAGGCTCTAGAATATGCCTGAAGCCTTAACTCAGCATCTTCCTGAGGAACTGACTGCCAAAATGGTAACGGAGAGGGGAAAATATGACCTACTTTCACAAGGTACCTTGACTGCCTCCGAAAAACCTGCTGTGGTAGTGTTTCTTCTGGGTAAAAGGGTAGGCCAGGTGCGGTGGCTCACGCCTATAATCCCAGCACTTTGGGAGGCCGAGGCGGGTGGATCACGAGGTTAAGAAATCGAGACCATTCTGGTCAACATGGTGAAACCCCGTCTCCACTAAAAATACAAAAATTAGCGGGGCATGGTGGGGCGCGCCTGTAATCCCAGTTACTCTGGAGGCTGAGGCAGGAGAATTGCTTGAACCCAGAAGGCGGAGGTTGCGGTGAACGGAGCGAGATCGCGCCATTGCACTCCAGCCTGGGTAACAAGAGCGAAACTCCATCCCCCCAAAAAATAAATAAATAAAGGAAGCCGAGAAGTTACCTGGGTGCTGGTGTCAGACTTAACAATTTTGAATCCGTTTTAACCATTCACTATCGATGTGAACTTGAAGTTACCTAGCCTTTCTCTCACTGTCCTTTTCCGTAAAATGGGGATAACAGTACTTATTTCAATGAGTGGTTATGAGAATGAAGCTATTAAATATCGGGAAGCACACAATAAGCATTCAAGGAAACTGCTATTGTTTGTTAAACACCTACTTTGGAAGAAGGACATTGAGGCCCAGGGAGAGAAAAGAACGTCCAGCCACACAGCAAACTCGTGATGAAGTTGGAACTGGAGTAGGGGTCTCCTGGGCCTCACCCCAGGACTGTCCCTCTTCCCGAGTCCTCGGAGTTCCTGGATGGAGTCACATTTGTTCAAGGCCAGGGAGGAAGGCTTGACGGAGGCCTGCAGGAAACAATAGCTAGGCGCAAGGCTTTGGGAGTTGAAGCATTGCTTCTGCAAGATAGAAACAAGGCTGACATGGGCATTTGTGCAGAATGACGGGCTTTTTGGACTCCCAGGACTACAACCCCGTCTGTGCCTTAGGAGCTGTGGCCAACCCCAGCGCACGGAGGGACGCGTAGTCCTTTCACTGCCCCGCCCTCGCGACGCGCCCGCCTCCAAGGCCGCCCTCGCTTAGTCCTTCCCAGCAAGCTCCGCGTCGGCGCCGGCTATTGATTGGCTGCGACGGGAGCAGGCTGCTTGCCGGCAGTGGTTACTCGGGGTTTCCGGTGCGAGGCCAGAGCTGGGGAAGCCGTCGGAGGTCGGTTGTGAGGTGCGTGTCGCTGCTACCGGTGGGAGAGACAATCGGAGAGTGTTCGGGCCAGGATGTTCTCGGCCTGTGGGGAAATCTCGGCGACTCCGCGCGTGGGCCGAGGGGGGGAGGGGCTGCCTAGGGCGTGTGCGCATGCGCATGCGTGCCTCGCTGCTATGGGGCGCGCGGGGCGTGGGTGGCTGCGCGCGCTGGGGGCGCACGTGGGGCCTGAGGGGCGGGGGCGGTGCCGGGACTGCAACGTCCCGCCACGTCAGTCTCCGGCCTCGAGCCAATCCCGCGCTCGGCCTGCCGCGAGGGGGTTGGTTATGCTGGGAAGTGGCTCCGAGGAGAAAAAGAGGCCTCTTCCCTCATCCGCTGCGGGAACTAAGCCCCGAAAGCCTGCCCCGGCACATCGGGCTCCCCTGACCCGCCAAGACCGGAGAGCCGTTGGCGCCCTCCGCCGGGGCCGGCCGGTCGGTTTAAGAAGCTTTGTGCGCCTGCTGTGGGGATTTTTGATCCAGACAGCGAGGAATTTCGAAGTCTGGAAAATTGCAACTGTGTTTCTTTCTAAAGGATCTCCTTCTGACCCAGCATCGCTCGTCACAATGAAGAACCAAGACAAAAAGAACGGGGCTGCCAAACAATCCAACCCAAAAAGCAGCCCGGGACAACCGGAAGCGGGACCCGAGGGAACCCAGGAGCGGCCCAGCCAGGCGGCTCCTGCGGCAGAAGCTGAAGGTCCCGGCAGCGGCCAGGCTCCTCGGAAGCCGGAGGGTGTGTGCCAGCTCTGCATTGCCAGCGGGCAGGGGGAGGAGCTGTGGGCCTGGCCTCGCTTCTGGACTTAGAGGCCGAGGCCAGGTTGTCCAGAAGGAGGAGATGTAGAATGAGAGGGCAGTGCTGAGGCCGCGGTCCCTCCTGCGTCTTGGCGAGTTGGCGAGCCGTCCCCTCTAAGCACAGGAACAGAGTTGTGGAGAGAAGCTCTGACAGGATTAAGTCAGGTGGCAGCCAAGCGAGGCACCCAATCAGGAAATCCAGGTCCTGTTAGAAACACCTCAGCTGCTAGCAGCTAACTGCCCTTCCTGTTTTGAGGCATTTCTAGAACAATCTGAATGGCAAGAAATGGTTGGTGCGGGGGGAAGGAGATGGACTAGAAGTTGCATCATGCCAACTGATGCTTTACATACTTTAATGTTCACAACCAACATGTTCGGGTGATAGTAAGAAACAGTTGTGTCATTTTACAAGTAAATAGACTTAAAGAAGTTAAGCATCCATCACCTGAGTTTGGCAAGAAAAAAAAAACGATGACTATAATTTCTTTTAAAAGATATTTCGAGGCCGGATGTGGTGGCCTGTAATCCCCACACTGTGGGAGGCCAAAGCAGGTGAATCACCTGAGGTCAGGAGTTCGAGACCAGCCTGACCAACACAGAGAAACCCTGTCTCTACTAAAAATAGAAAAATTAGTTAGGTGTGATTGTGCATGCCTGTAATCTCAGCTACTTGGGAGGCTGAGGCAGGAGAATCGCTTGAACCCGGGAGGCAGAGGTTGCAGTGAGCTGAGATTGTGCCACTGGACTCCAGCCTGGGTGACAGAGCAAGATTCTTATCTGAAAAAAAAAAAAAAAAAATATTTCGAATCTAAATTCTGACAGGAACTAGATTTGCTGAATGATGCTCCATTCTTGCTTCTCAGTTTCCTTAAAAAAGGAAACGTTGGGCAACATTTAACTCAAACTGATGAGTTTGGGCATGAAAAATCCCGACCAGTGGTATAATCATCATCTTTCTCATCCTCTCCTGCTTTAGGGGCACAAGCCAAAACGGCTCAGTCTGGGGCCCTGCGTGATGTCTCTGAGGAGCTGAGCCGCCAATTGGAAGACATACTGAGCACATACTGTGTGGACAATAACCAGGGGGGCCCAGGCGAGGATGGGGCACAGGGTGAGCCGGAAGATGCAGAGAAGTCCCGGACCTATGTGTCAAGGAATGGTGAGCCCGAGCCATCTCCAGTAGTCAATGGAGAGAAGGTACCCTCCAAGAGGGAGCCAGGCACAGAAGAGATCCGGCCGAGTGATGATGTGGGAGACCGAGACCACCGAAGGCCACAGGAGAAGAAAAAAGCCAAGGGTTTGGGTGAGCAGAGGGTGGCTCTTTGTGCAGCTGGTGAGGGGAGGGAATTTGGACTTGTTGTTCTCTGGGCCAGTCTGTTCTGCCAGGATTCAGAGGAAATTGTACTTCTCAGAGCAGCAAGTCACCCTAATCAAAGCCAGGGATGTGGGAATTAGACATAGAGAGATGCAGGGGTTCCCAGCACAAGGCCTTCTGGCTTTTGGAGCAACAAGGGGTTGACCTGCAACCTGCGACCTGCTCTTTCTTTGAGACAATGGAGAGCAGGAGGTCCGAGTAGGCTCCTGTGCTAGCCAGTACTACCTGCCATGTGACGTTGAGTGTGCCCCTTCTCCTCTCTGGGCCCTAGTTTCTACTTCTGTTTACAGTAAGAAAATCAGACTAGCCCAGAGTTGAAAACCCAAATGTTGGCATGAGCTGGGCTGCCTATGGGGCTCCATGAAGCTAGAGCCTACTTTAGCCAAAGGCTTTACTGCTGTTTAGTTAGTTGCTCTTAACTAGCCAACTGAGAACAGGCAAAACTACAGGCTGGGTGCAGCCAGGTATTTTTTTTTTTTTTTTTTTTCCAGAAAAGCCAGAAATCTAGATCTCTAGATTTTTTCATAGTTAGCAGCTAAAATGGTAGGAGCCAAACAAAACCCATCCGTGGGTTGGATTTGGCATGCATGCCAGTGAATTGCAGTCTCTGTGCTGATCTCGGGCCCTTTTGGGGAGGCAGAAGGAAGGCTCCCTGACTCAGGCACAGGCAATGGGAAATAGGTGGTGACAGTCATTTGACAGTAAGGTATATATGTTCAAGAATCTAGGCCAGGCACGGTGGCTCACACCTGTAATCGCAGCACTTTAAAGGCCAAGGTGGGTGGATCATCTGAGGGTCAGGAGTTCAAGACCAGCCTGGCCAACATGGTGAAACCCAATCTCTACTAAAAATATAAAAAGTAGCTGGGCATGGTGGTGCACGCCTGTAATCCCAGCTACTTGGGAGGCTGAGGCAGGAGAATGGCTTGAACCCGGGAGGCGGAGGTTGCAGTGAACCAAGGTCGTGCCATTGCACTCCAGCCTAGGTGACAGGCTGAGACTCCGTCTCAAAAAAAAAAAACTTAGGATCACATATATGGAAAGTATCTTCATTTTAAAATTCGCAGTTTGTCTACTCTGTTGACAAGAGTTTAGTATTTCTCAAGGAGGCTAAGATATTTATTCCTTTTTGATCCTACCTCTATCAGGAAGATGGGACCTTCCTTGCATTGAAACAGCCTTGAAATCATAAGTGGGACACATTTCATCTATTGGTAGAGCAGGCAGTTTTTTTCCTCCCACCATGGTACCCAATAAGGAGATTTCACTAGGGTCCAGTCATTCATTTGATGAGCATTTGTTGAGCATATGCTCTGTGATGGTACTGTGGACAGTACTGGGGCTACAGTGAGGAAAGGATTGAGTTGGCCCCTATAACAAGGAAGGCAGCTAACCAACAAGCAAAATATAAGATGTGATAGGGAGGGCTATCTTCAGCACTCACGAGTGTGAGCCCAGGCCTGGAGGGGACCCCTGGAGAAGAGGGTGCATGTCTTTTCTCCTGTGCTTTGCAGGGAAGGAGATCACGTTGCTGATGCAGACATTGAATACTCTGAGCACCCCAGAGGAGAAGCTGGCCGCTCTGTGCAAGAAGTATGCTGAACTGGTCAGTTCCCCCCTCTGTGGGCACCTTCCCTGCCTGGGGAAAATCAGCATGCCACTGGTGTAGGGTTGGGGGTGCAGGGGCAAGTAGGTGGTTTAATTCCTATTCAACTTTTCTCTGAACTATCTGTTAAATGGGGAGTCACTTCCCAGCCAGCTTCTTCAGGGATGTACAGTAAGAGAAGAAACCACATTTCTTGAAAGAAATTTCTCCAAGAATGATTCTAAGATGGTAGAGCCTTTGTTCCTGGCCTGAGTTCAAGACACCATATGATCTTGATGCATTTTCCTCAAACACAGATGCATAGAGCCATTACCACACTTAATAAACTAACGCTAGTCACTTGATAATTTTTTCCTTTTATTACAGAGCAGTCTTCTTGTCACTGCCTCCTCATATTCCCATGACATTGACTTTTTTTTTCTGAAGCATTGACTTTTTACAGAAACCAGACTAGCTGTCCTGTAGGATGTGCCCTGTTAGCTTTGTCATCTCTGTGGTAGCATTTTACTTCCTTACCTTCTTAGTGCCTGTAAGTGAAGTAGAAGTTAGCTCTAAAGCGTGATGTAATTCAGCTTCAACTTTTTTGACAAGAAATTCTCATACATAGTATGAAGAATACTACTCTGTACTTCATGTTCCGTCACAATAAATACAAAGTGCCCTTCCCACTGTGTTGTAACATTGTTCAGTGGGTTGAGGTAGAGCAACCAAATTCTTTCATCAGGTTCTCCTCAGAATTTGAACTACCGATTCATTCATTGATCGTCATAGCCTGTTTATTTAAAAATTCATTCATTCCATGCACATTTATTAATGTTATCCTGTAAGGAACTTTGCTCATCTGTAAAATGGGAAATGTCATACCTGCCTAATAATATTCCTATAAGGATTAAATAAGAAGTATAAAGAAGATAAGCACCCTTTTAGAGTGATCCAGCCAGGGAAAGGTTGCTGATGCAGGAGAGGAAGTGAGTTGCTGGAGTGGTGTTCTGAGTAGAGGGGAGCTGAGGCCCAGTGCCCCAGAAGGGGACTTGGCTGTGGTAACCACATGGCTAGGTCTGTGTGACTGGAGGAGATGATGGGGCAGGTGGACTGGCATGTGGAGCTTATGTCCCTCATTCTCTGGTTTATTCTGTTTTGAGATGTGATGAGGACGATTAAATAGTTGTCTGGAAGGAGAGGAGTGTGAATAGCATGTGCATTGTATTGGGATTTCTGATCTTCCTGAAATTGGTGGCCATGAATTTAAAGTGAGACTCTTCAAGTAGGGTTGTTTTAGTGCTGTTTAAAGCAGGAAGGTGCTTTACTAGGGTTGCTGTATAACCGGGGAAGGGCCAAGAGAGTGAGGGTGTAAGAAATCTAAGCCAGGTAATGTAAGTGGTTATTTTAAAGGAGAGTGGAAGGATGGTTGAGTCAGTGGATTGGAGGTCCTGTAGGGTAAGAGACTTTCTGAGGATCACAGATTTTGATTGGAATGGCTAAAAAGATAGGTGATAGTAGTCCTGGCCTGGGCTGTTGGAAATTGAGATAGTGGGTGTACTCTCTGGTAGTGACAAAGTCTAGATCTGCGCTGTCCAGGATAGAGTCATCTCTACCTAATTGACACGTGGCCAGTCTGAATTTGAACATGGTATAAATGTAAGATATACATCAGATTTTGAAGACTTAAGCAAAAACAAAGAATATAAAACATCTCACTTTTTTTTTTTTTTGACACAGTTTTTCACTCTGTCACCCAGGCAAAAGTGCAGTGGTGCTGTCGCCTGCTCCCAGGTTTAAACGATTCTCCTGCCTCACAGCCTCCCGAGTAGCTGTGATTACAGGCGCATGCCACCAAACTGGCTAATTTTTTGTATTTTTTTTAGTAGAGATGGGGTTTCACCATGTTTGCCAGGCTGGTCTTGAACTCCCGACTTCAAGTGATCCACCTGCCTTGGGCTCCCAAAGTGCTAGGATTACAGTTGTGAGCCACCACTCCTGGCCTCACTTTTTTACATTGATTTCATGTTGAAATTGTAATGTTTTGGATATTGTGTTAAATAAGTATATTACATCCGGGAACCATGGCTCACGCCTGTAATCCCAGCACTTTGGGAGGCCCAGGCGGGTGGATCACAAGGTCAGGAGTTCGAGACCAACTTGGCCAACATGGTGAAACCCCCATCTCTACTAAAAATACAAAAATTAGCTGGGCATGGTCGTGCGTGCTTGTAGTCCCAGCTGCTCTTAGGAGGCTGAGGCAAGAGAATCACTTCAACCCAGGAGGCAGAGGTTGCAGTGAGCCGAGATCTCGCCACTGCACTCCAGCCTGGGTGATAGAGCAAGACTCAGTATCAAAAAAGAGAAAAGGAAAAAAAAAAATATATATATATATATATATTTATTTATTTATTTATTTATATGTTCTTCTAGCTTAATTAATAATTTTAGTTTTAGATATAACTAAAATTAATTTTACCTGTTTCTTTTTACTTTTTTAGTGTGGCCAGTAGAATATTTTTAATTACTTACATGATTTGCATTATATTTCTGCTGTACAGGCCTGGATTCTACTAAAAATACAAAAATTAGCCAAATGTGCTGGTGCATGCCTATAATCCAGCTACTCAGGTAGCTGAGGCACGAGAATCCCTTGCACCTAGGAAGCTGAGGTTGCAGTGAACTGAGTTTGCACCACTGCATTACAGCATGGGCAACAGAGTCTCAAAAAAAGTAGTGGCTGGGAGGGGTCATGGGAGGGGAACTGAGCTGGGGAAAGGACTGGGTTTGTGGAAGAGGTGAAGAACTGTGAGGCCAGGGAGTCAGAAGAATTATCTGTTGATACTGAAGTGGCCACAAATGAGAAAAGTAATTATGTTGGGAAGGGCGCTGGTGCTAACCCAGTGCTAACGTTTTGAAGGAATGAGAGGAAGCGATGGGGATCTGTTAATGGGCACAAAGTAGAGTAGCAGGTGGTCTCATCCTTTGGCATGAGTGTCCAGCAAATTGGGGAAATGCAACAGCCTGAAGTGGCTCTAGTGGCCCAGAGTCAGAGCTGGAATAGGAATTGGCACCTGCTGGCTGTGTGGCCCCTGCTTGCCCTAGTGAGTGTCCATTTCTCTCTCCCTGCAGTGGACCCTTTGGGGTTATTGTGAGCAGTTCATGAAAGGAGTATAAAAGCACCAGCACAGCATCAGCCCATGACAGCACTCATGGCCTGAGAGGGTGGTGCAGGTCAGGGCAGCTCAGGAGACCCTAGACCCGCATAGTGATCCCCACCAAGAAGGCCCCACAGGATGCTCACCTGCCCTCCCTATCCCTGTCCCCAGCTGGAGGAGCACCGGAACTCACAGAAGCAGATGAAGCTCCTGCAGAAAAAGCAGAGCCAGCTGGTGCAAGAGAAGGACCACCTGCGTGGTGAGCACAGCAAGGCCGTCCTGGCCCGCAGCAAGCTTGAGAGCCTATGCCGTGAGCTGCAGCGACACAACCGCTCCCTCAAGGTAAGCGCTGGGCCCCCTTGAACAGGCGACTCTGGTTTCCTTGACTTCTGCCTGATCTTTCTTTCGTGGGCTTTCCTCTTAAAAAGTAATGCAGGCTAGGGCTGGGCTTAGTGGCCCACATAAGTAATTAAAAATCTGCTGGCCACTCTAAAAAAGTAAAAAGAAACAGGTGAAATTAATTTTAGTAATATGTTTATTTATATTATCCAAAACATTACAATTTCAACATGGAGTACTGTAAAAAAGCAAGGCTGGGCACGGCGACTCACACCTGTAATCTCAACACTTTGGTAGGCCAAAGCGGATGGATGACTTGAGGCCGGGAGTTTGAGACCAACCTGGCCGACATGGCAAAACCTCATTCTACTAAAAGTACAAAAATTAGCCAAGTGTGCTGGTGCATGCCTGTAATCCAGCTACTCAGGTGGCTGAGGCACCAGAATCCCTTGCACCCAGGAAGCTGAGGTTGCAGTGAGCCGAGATTGCACCACTGCATTACAGCATGGGCAACAGAGTGAGACACTGTCTCAAAAAAAGTAGTGGCCAGGCACAGTGGCTTACACCTATAATCCCAGCACTTTGGGAGGCCAAATCAGGCAATTCGCAAAGTCAGGAGTTCGAGACCAGCCTGGCCAATATGGTGAAACACTGTCTCTACTAAAAATACAAAAATCAGCCAGGCACGGTGGTGGGCACCTGTAGTCCCAGCTACTTGGGAAGCTGAGGCAGGAGAATCACTTGAACCTGGGAGGTGGAGGTTGCAGTGAGCTGAGATTGCAGCCTGGGTGACAGGGCAAGACTCTTGTCTCAAAATAAATACATAAATAAATAACTTTTTAAAAAAATAGTGCAGGGTTGTGGCATAGAAATACACTTTCTCGATAATGCCTTACGTTAGAGAGTACTACTTATAACCATTTGACATGTATTAGATAAGGATAAGGTGCTAAGAGAATCCATAATGCACTGGCATCAATATTTCTCAATGAAAGGCAGTCCCCTGGTAAGCGGAGGTCTGGCCCTGACGAGCAGTTCTTGTTCCAGAGGTTGGTCAGTCAGGAACCTGGGTCTTTCCAACGTTCTGCTGCTTCTATAGTGAGGGCAGTCTGTGGTTACAGGAAATTTAAATACATTCTTCTAACTTTCCTTTTTACATGTAAAAATCTTACATGTAGTTTCTAGCATGAAATTACTATACATGTACCATTTCATATCCTATTTTTTTTTTCACTTTACATAACGTATATCCCTATCAGTATGTGTAGGGCTATCTTCACTCTTTTTTTTTCTTTCTTTTTTTTTTTTTTTTTTGAGACAGAGTCTTACTCCTGTCATCTAGGCTGAAGTGCAATGGTGCAGTCTCTGCTCACTGCAACCTCTGCCTCCTGGGTTCAGTGGATTCTCCTGTCTCAGCCCCCTGAGTAGCTGAGATTACAGGCACCCGCCACCACACCCAGCTAATTTTTTTGTATTTTTAGTAGAGACGGGGTTTCACCATGTTGGTCAGGCTGGTCTCAAACTTCAGACCTTGTGATCTGCCCGCCTTGGCCTCCCAAAGTACTGCAATTACAGGTGTGAGCCACTGTGCCCAGCCTTCACTCTTTTTAACAGCATAACATCATTATATGGATACATTATATTTTATCAGTGCCCTAGTTAAGACATGTTTGGGTTGTTCACCATTTTTCACTATTACATATAGAACTGTAGTAAAAATTCTTATATTTATTGCTGGTGAGTTATATAGAACTTACCTGTAGGGTAAGTCATGGAAGTGAAATGGCTAGGTCAAAGTATATGCAGATTTTTAATTTTAATAGATTTTACTGGATGTCTTCCAGTGAGGGGGCAATGTGCCTCCCCCATCAGAAGTGTTAAATGCCTAATTCTGCACAACTTTGCAAACCCTGGGTGTTATTAAATCTTAACAGCTTGGTCTCTAGGGGCACAGAGGGAACAAATGCACATTAATCTGAAATCTGGAAGAATAGGCCTTAGGAAATCCAACTTGCTTCAAAATGACACTTACAGGTGTGCCTGCATTTTTCTAGGGGGACAATCTCATTTGTCACCTGATATAGAGGGGACCACTGGAACTCGCATTACACAACATTCTGGAGCCTGGCTACTTCTCACTTTGGGAGCAGGGAGGGCTTTTGGCAGAGACCATCTGTGGACTAGTTGCGGGGAGCCTTGTGAGGTAGTAGTGGATGATGGCTCTAGGGCTGACTTCTCTGCCCAGGAAGAAGGTGTGCAGCGGGCCCGGGAGGAGGAGGAGAAGCGCAAGGAGGTGACTTCGCACTTCCAGGTGACATTGAATGACATTCAGCTGCAGATGGAACAGCACAATGAGCGCAACTCCAAGCTGCGCCAAGAGAACATGGAGCTGGCTGAGAGGCTCAAGAAGCTGATTGAGCAGTATGAGCTGCGAGAGGAGGTGAGGGTGTCATGGACAGCAGTCATGGCCCAGAAATTATAAGGTTTTGAGTGTGTGATAGGCACTGGGACAGTACCTTTTCAGGCTTCATCCCTTCTTTCTTCCTCCCTCCTTGGAAGGAGAGTAATGTTATTCCTCATAGATAAAAAAAATAGTTGTGAAGAAGAGGCTCCCTTACAACCACACAGCCCTAGGCCACAGTGCCTTGCCCCAAACTACTGGGCCAGGTATCTTTTGGAATGAGAACTATCCACATTTTAGAATGGAGGTAATGTAAATGGACTGTATGTTATATAGCACCCTCAGCAGGGCTTTGGAGAAGCCAGACACGTTAATGTTTATGCAATAGAACTTCCAAACACTCACCTATATTATGGGCTTACAGTGATGCCGGTCAAGTTTGGCTGCCAGCTTATGACAATTTTCATTTTCAGAGCTTTGCAGAATTTGGAATCACAGGGGAGGGGCTGTACCTGTGATCAGTGATGGACTCCAGAGACTGTCCACTGATTTCTTGCTGCTCCTGCCACTTAAAAGGCAGGATGTCAGGCCAGGCGTGGTGGCTCATGCCTGTAATCCCAGCACTTTGGGAGGCTGAGGCAGTCAGATTACCTGACGTCAGGAGTTCAGTACCAGCCTGGCCAACATGGTGAAACCCTGTCTCTACTAAAAATTCAAAAAAATTAGCCAGGCATGGTGTGGCACGCCTGTAGTCCCAACTACTTGGGAGGCTGAGGCAGGAGAATTGCTTGAACCCAGGAGATGGACGTTGCAGTGAGCTGAGATTGTGCTATTGCACTGTAGCCTGGGTGACCATAGCAAGACTCTTTCTCCAAAAAAAAAAACAGGATGTCACTGCCTTTGTGACTGCATTGGCTTCCACCCCAGGCACTTTAATCTTTGGGTCCCCCATGCCAGTCAACTGGGTGTTCAGGGCACGTTCTCATCATGAGAAGGGAGACCTGTAGCCCCCTTACAGGGCTGACAGAGGACCTGGTCTGGATTAGGCCCTTTCCTGGCCCCTGGAGATATGGCAATGGGTGAGACGGGCGAAATCTGCCCTCTTACGTTCATAGGCCGATGTGATGAACAGGTATGCAGGACCAAGAGGGCACTCCCCTGACCCACCTGTTTCCTTGCCATACTTCATTCTCGGGGAACAAGGCTGCTTGTTTGGTTTGAGGGGAGTTGGTTTGGTTCTTATCCCTAAGCACTGAGACATAGAGGCTTCCTGGACTGCCGTAGTGAGACATGAACTTCAAGAATCTGAATACTCGCTTTCTGTCCCTGCAGAGCAAAAAAAGACTTAGTACTGCCTGTGGAGAAGGAGGTGCGGAACTACCGGGCCCTGCGGCATCTCATTAACAGCCCTCCCAGACAGACACAGGCACTTTCATCATACCCAAACCCGACTTACCTTCTAGACACTTTCCCAGACACAGGCACTTTCATCATACCCAAACTGGACTTATCTTCTAGGCACTTTCCATTCTCCATCCAGAAAATGGAGTTATTTTCTCTTATTTCAGCAAATCCCGTTGATTTTACCTTTGAAATAGCACCTGGGTCCTTCATCTTCTCTCCATCCCTGCTCTCTCTCGCCTGGCACGGGTCCACAGCGCTTCTCCAGTAGGCGGGACAGCCATTCCTTGGGATGCACAAGTCTAGTCTGCCAGCTGAGCTAGGCTGTTGTGTTCTTAGAGGCATTGTTTTTGCCCATTCTTCCCATTTATAAGTGAATCAGGGACCACAAAAGTGAGGGCTCCTAGCCCCATAGGTGATCAATCCGGGGACCAGAGATTTGAGGGTGTTTATCGCTTGGCTTCTTGGGGACAGATTCCATCCATAGACCCATGTGTTAGCAAGGTCTGACTCACTGGGAGAGAAACGGGGTGAGGTTGGAAAGCTGACCCTCCAGAGACTTGGGGCCCATGTTGTGTGGTACACATGGGAGTCAGCTTATCAGATTGAGATGGGGGGGCTCAATCTGATAAGCTGACTCCCATGTGTACCATACAACATGGGCCCCAAGATGGGGGCATAGTGCCATGGTCTGTGTCTGTGGGGCCACCCTGAAAAAGGGAGCTCCTGACAAGCTGACTGCTCCCACCATCTTTGCTGCAGCATATCGACAAAGTCTTCAAACACAAGGACCTACAACAGCAGCTGGTGGATGCCAAGCTCCAACAGGCCCAGGAGATGCTAAAGGAGGCAGAAGAGCGGCACCAGCGGGAGAAGGATTTTGTGAGGCTCAGGCCCCAGGGTTGGGGTATGGGTGTGGGAGGAGGTAGGTTGGGCTCTGGCTCAGCTTATAGCCGGGTAATATGGGAGTTGTTGTCTGGCCAGACCAGGCACAAATTCCTTGAGTACCAGTCTGATAGCAGGAAGCCTCAGTGGGTCTGGTGCTTGTGGCTAAAAACCAAACACAGCCCCTGGAGGCTTCTGACAGGATCTGGGGTTCTGTCTTGGAAATAGCTCCTGAAAGAGGCAGTAGAGTCCCAGAGGATGTGTGAGCTGATGAAGCAGCAGGAGACCCACCTGAAGCAGCAGGTGAGTGTCTAACCTGACCCTGTGCCTTTCAGGTTCCCCTTACTGGGCCCCTTCTTGCAGGGAATGAACTGGGAACCTCATTCTAGGACCGGCTCTGTGCTGGCTGCTCTGAGACCTTGGTTGATCCTTTGTTCTCTTTGGACCTTCACAGTACCTATGTGGTGTTGACCAGCTTGTTAGGTGAGCTTAGGGGACTTCATTTGTAGGCCAGAAATGTTGTATTGCTTTTGAGGAGGTGGGAACAGAAGAATTTGAAAATCAACATAAAGTCACCCTAAATCTACTGTCCAGGCTTAGCATTTTGGATTATATCCTTCCAAATGTACATCTTTGCTTTATTTTAAGGAAAAATAGTATTTCAGTAGAATTATTGGCTCAAAGAGTCAAGGACAGGTCTGAGTGTGTTGACCAGAGTGCCTTCCAGAAAAACCCAGTGTTACCTGTGGGCTACTTTCTCCACCAGCTTGCCCTCTACACAGAGAAGTTTGAGGAGTTCCAGAACACACTTTCCAAAAGCAGCGAGGTATTCACCACATTCAAGCAGGAGATGGAAAAGGTAACGGTGGGCCAGGCCAGGCATGGCTGCTGGGGCATAAGCTGCTTCATTCAGAATGGTTGGGCCTGCCTTCAGGAAGTTCCCATCTGGAGTGTCTCAAGGGTGGGGCTTCCCTTGTGAACCCTCAAGGGAAGGGGTCACAGCCTTTCCTCTTGAGGCAGTATCGGTGGTATGTATACCCTAAAGGTTGTCTTAGGGAATCAGGCAGTCTTACTTCCTTTTTTTTTTTTTGAGATGGAGTCTCTCTCTGTTGCCCAGGCTGGAGTACAGTGGCACGATCTTGGCTTACTGCAGCCTCCACCCTCCTGGGTTCAAGTGATTCTCCTGCCTCAGCCTTCTGAGTAGCTGGGATTACAGGCGTGTGCCACCATGCCTGGCCAGTGTGTGTGTGTGTGTGTTTGTGTGTTTGTGTGTGTGTATTTTACTAGAGATGGGGTTTCACCATGTTGGCCAGGCTAGTCTCTAATTCCTGGCCTCAAGTGATCCGCCCATCTCAGCCTCCCAAAGTGCTGGGATTATAGGTTGGAGCGCAGTGGTATCATCTCAGCTTACTGCCACCTCCCCCTCCCAGGTTCAGGTGATTCTGTGCCTCAGCCTCCTGAGTAGCTGAGATTACAGGCTCATGCCACCACACCTGGCTAATTTTTTTTGTATTTTTAGTAGAGACGGTTTTGCCGTGTTGGCCAGGCTGGTCTTGAACTCCTGGCCTCAAGTGATCCACCCGCCTTGGCCTCCCAAAGTGCTGAGATTATAGGTGTGAGCCACCATGCCCGGCCCCTTACCATTTCTTGTTATTGGTGGTGAACACTTGTGACTTCCTGGTAGTGAGATGGAACAGAGGGCATTTACTGTACCCTATAATACCTTGCCCCTTGGGATCGATCAGTCCCTACCTTGGAGAAACAGGTGCACAGAGAGCCCGGCTCTGACCATTTCCTTCTGTCTGTCACATAACCTAGATGACTAAGAAGATCAAGAAGCTGGAGAAAGAAACCACCATGTACCGGTCCCGATGGGAGAGCAGCAACAAGGCCCTGCTTGAAATGGCTGAGGAGGTGGGCTGTCCGTGATCTGCAGCCAGGGTGGGGGTGTGCACTTAGTGCATATCAGGCCCTTTCCTGTATGTTCTACCCATCAGTGACACAGCTAGCATGAGGTAGAGGTGGGATTTGCACACATTGTCCAGGTCCAAAGTTAATGCTCTCTCCCCAGGAGAGGTGGTGAGCCCAGTGGTAGGTCTCAAATGGGAGTGAAGGGAGCAAATGGAAGAAAGGAATAAATGAGCAGAAAAAGCAGGGGTGCCAGTGATGTGCCTGGTTTACGTGTAAAGCAGCCCAGGTAATTTGTGATTTCATGGCTTGTAATGTAGAAGAAAGGACCTAACACTGATGGAGCAGACTGCAAGCCAGACCTTGCTGCATGTTTTAGGTATGTGGTTCATTGAACCTTCTCTTGAGATCTGAGGATGGCATTAGTAGTCTTGTTATACAGATGAGACAGGCTTAAAAGCCAAGTCCTTTGCCAAGGTCATGTGGTAGATAAATGAAGGAATGCCTTATCTCCAAGCCATGCCCCTTTTTTGCACCACACTGCCCCACCTGACAGCCCAGTCATGGCTTCACCCAGGGCTGTTTCCTAGAGGGGGCCAGCTTTGGACTCTGGTCTGCTTGCTCCCAGCCTTGTTAAAGTGTTTGCTACCAAGTGGTGATGGTAAGTGGGGGGTTAATGGGGTATGGCCTTGAAGGTCTCATTTCTCTCTCTAGAAAACGGTCCGGGATAAAGAGCTGGAGGGCCTGCAGGTAAAAATCCAACGGCTGGAGAAGCTGTGCCGGGCGCTGCAGACAGAGCGCAATGACCTGAACAAGAGGGTACAGGACCTGAGTGCTGGTGGCCAGGGCTCCCTCACTGACAGTGGCCCTGAGAGGAGGCCAGAGGGGCCTGGGGCCCAAGCACCCAGCTCCCCCAGGGTCACAGAAGCGCCTTGCTACCCAGGAGCACCGAGCACAGAAGCATCAGGCCAGACTGGGCCTCAAGAGCCCACCTCCGCCAGGGCCTAGAGAGCCTGGTGCTGGGGCATGCTGGGAAGGGAGCAGCAGCCCAGCCAGGCCTGGCCCATAAAAGGCTCCCATGCTGAGCAGCCCATTGGTGAAGCCAGGATGTTCTGACCTGGCTGGCATCTGACACTTGCAATTTTGGATTTTGTGGTTCAGTTTTACGTTAAGGCATTTTGCAAGGCCTCATGCATTTATACTTGTAAGTGTACAGTGGGCTTGCATTGGGGGTGGAGGTGTGTACAGATGAAGTCAGTGGCTCCTCTGTGAGCTGAAGAGTCTTGAGAGGGCTGTCATCTGTAGCTGCCTTCATGGTGAGTTGGCAGAACAAGTGACTTAAGCATTTATCTGCCCAATTTGAGGCTCAGACCCCTCTCGGCCCTTCAGAGCTCAAGACAAGTGATATGCCCAGGTCTTGACTGCATTTCTCTTGTGAGCAGGGCTTGCTTGGGCAGCTCAGGCTCTCCAAGCTGCTCTGGAGGCTCCTTTGCTTCTCTGGACCTAGAAAATGTGTCCCCAAGCAGAGCCCTGGCAGGGCGCTCAGAGCTAGTGATTTCCTGCCTAGAACAAGGGACCTGGAGAATGTTTTTATGTGGGATGATGCGCTGGTTGGGAGCCCCTTGGGCATTGCTTCTCCTGCCCTTTGGTAGTGCCAGGACCAGGCCAGTGATGCTTCTCAGTAGCCTTATCATTCACAGGTGCCTCTCTAGCCTGCACAAATGATTGACAAGAGATCACCCAAAGGATTCTTTCTGAAAGCGTTTTTTTCTTCCTTTTTTTTTTGCACATGACAGTGTTTGTATTGAGGATCTTCTGAGAAAGAGGGGTGCTGTGGCAGTGGCGCCTGGGTGCCTGGCTTCCAGTGTCCCACCCCCTTCACCACCCCACTTGGCTCCTTTGCCATCTTGGTGCTGAGGTTTCCTGTGTGGTGAGATCAGGTTGTTTGTTGTAAGAGAAAGGAAAGGGCTTCTGATGGCTTTGCCACAATCTTACATGTGGGTTTCAGTCCTGAGAGGCCACCCCCAGTTCCCATCAGCACTGTCTCCATGCAGCAGTTGCTGGGCCCCAGGTCCAGCTGCCTCCTTGGCTTCATGGGTTTTTCTGCTTCCTGCCCCCACCTCCACATGTACAGTCCTCAAGATTTGTCCTGATTCCATTTCCTGGCACCTCCCTGCCTGTCCTTGGGGATTCCACTTTTCTGTGTGGGAGCCCATAGCTGTTGTCTGACAGGTAAGAAATGAAGTTGAACTATTGACTGGGCCCCAGAAATCCATAAAATGGCTGCAGACAGTTGTTTCTTTGTCCTGTTCCCCCCACCCCGCCCCCCCGCTTGTACGTAACTACTATGTACTTCGTAGAGCCATTCTATATGTTGAATGTTCTGCTGTTGCAAACTTACCAGGGTATTAGCCAGTCTTTATGCAAAGCAGTTTTCTGGGACAATAGAATGAATCACACACCAAGATGGATAGGAAGTTAGGGCTTTGCGTCTTGCTGTTTTTCTTTGAAGCTAGTTCATTGTCCTTCAGGTCCTTCATCTTCCCTCCCCAGCCCACTCTTTTAGCCCTTAAATCTCTCAGATAAATTGGTTCACAAAGAATGTTAAGTACTGAATCATGTATGACTGAGACCAGAGATGGCAAATGAATGGCACACCATTTCTCCTCCTGCCCCAGGGCAGGTACCACTGATCTGCATCAGAGTTGTCCACTATTCTCTGGCGTATCCTTACTTTGCATCTAGGTGCCCTCAAGCAGCTGTGTGAGCGTTGAGATCTCTCTGCCATCTCTGGCTGAGATACTGCTGTCCTGTGAAGTGTTTCCCAAGATCTTTCTCTTCCCCTTTGAATCCCTGTGTCTGGAGTAGTCCTTGCCCCTTTCTGCTCCAGTAGGGCCTTTTCCTTACCCCAGCCCCTGTGCCAGGCTTAGCTGGTACAAGAGCTGCCAACCCCACAGAGTGTTTGCTAGGCGAGAGAGGTGCAGAGAAGAGGTAGAGGTATGCACCTTCCCCCTTGAAGAGAGGGAAAAGGCCTACAGTGGCCCACATAATTGCCTGACTCACTTCAGCTACCTCTTACAGCCCGTGGAGGGACTGGAGCTGCTGGATCCCAGTGTGGTGATATGGGAGGCCACAGTGAGCAAGTGGCCCCAGCTGGGTTTCCCAGGTCAGGAATGTGGACATCAGATAAGGTGCAGCCTTTGCTGACAGCTCCATCCATGTCTAGACCGTCAGGCCAGTCTGCAGATGGGGGTCCCTACTTTTTTCTTCCTCTTCATTGACCAAATCATAACCAATCACTACAGCTGCTCTGCTTCTGCTTTCCAAAGTAGCCCAGGTCCTGGGCCAGATGCAGGGGAGGTGCCTATCCATGAGTGAAGGCCATTGCCTTCCTCACCTGGGTGGGTCCCACACTTGTGACCTCAGTTTTAGGACCAAGAGCTGTGTTGGTTTCTTAGATTGCTAGCTTTTCCTCCAGGGGACCACAGTAGGTGAAGCTCAGAGCCCACTGCTCTGCTAATAAGTTGTTTTCAGGGCCTTGTCCAGCTGAGAGCTTCATGTCCACCAGATTCTGAGAGGTGTCAGCAGCACTTTTTTTTTTTAATTTGTTGTTTGTTTTCCATGAGGTTTTTGGACCATGGGCTGAGCTCAGGCACTTTCTGCAGGAGAATGTTATTTCTGTAAAGATGGTTATTTAACCCTCCTCCACCCCATCATGGCAGCTCTGAGGGCTGACCTGGAGGCCGGTGGAGCTGCCTCGTGTCTACGGGGGAGGGCCAAGGCCTGCTGAGCTGATTCTCCAGCTGCTGCCACAGCCCACCCACCTTGCACAGCACAGAGGTGGTCACCCCAGGGACAGCCAGGCACCTGCTCCTCTTGCCCTTCCTAGGGGGAGGGGGCCGCCTTCTGTTCCTGTAACTGCTTTCCTTATGGCCCAGCCCGGCCACTCAGACTTGTTTGAAGCTGCACTGGCAGCTTTTTGTCTCCTTTTGGTATTCATAACAGCCAGGGACTTGATTTTGATGTATTTTAAACCACATTAAATAAAGAGTCTGTTGCCTTACTTGTTTCTCTCCTGACCTGTGTGCTTCTTTGATGCCTCTGGATTGGATCCATTCAGCCCCTTCCATCATCACTGACTTGTCCAGGTCTGCTGCAGGGTAGCTGTGACGGTGCTCTGGCATATTGCATCTTCGAGAGTGTCTTCGAGCAGTCACCACAGCCACAGGACGCTGGCAGATTCACTTAAGCTGCCTCAGTGGAGCCCTTGGCAAAGTTGGCAAGACCCTTGCATCAGAGGGGATCACTCAAAAAAAAAGTTGTCCTTGACCTGGGGGCTCATGGGCCAGTGAAGGGAAACGGTACTTTTAGGTATACACAGGTCAGTGATGCTGAGAGCAGAGAGGAGGCCCCTGCCCCCTTCAGCAAGGGGTGGTGGGGGATGCCTGGAATGGCCTTCTGAACCAAAGGTCAGGTAGAAGATTAACATTTAGTGATGAAATGGTGTAGCTGGGAAGCAGGTGCATGGGATGGGGCAAGGGGGTAAGGCTAGGTCCAGAGCTTGGTTACCAGGTTAAGGAATGTGGGCTAGATCCAGAGGGCAGGGGGGCAACTGAAGGTGTTTCAATAGGAAATTGATAGGCTCCAGGAGTAAGGCAAAAGGTATGGAGCCAGGCATAGGCCAGTTGAGGCCTAGGTTAAGACAAGTGGACACTACTCACTGCTATTTGGGTCTGTGCTGTGGGTAGGCACCTATAGCCCTGGCCTGCCCAAGGGAATGCACAGGAGCCTCTAATTGTATGTATTCCTTAAGGAGAGCACATTCTCTGTTCAGTTTTTACACCCTCCATTTACCCACCTCAAGCCTGGGACTCCTGTATGGGAGAGATTCTGCTGGTGGCCTCACCCAGCACCCTGTTTTCTCTGGGGCCTGGGTTGGTCTGGCACACGGGAGGATATGTGCTGAATGCCCAAAAAATGGCAGAGACAACCCACATGCCCTTCCTTCCATGCTTCACAAGTAGATGTGTTCACACTGGCTGTGACAGTCCCAGCAGAGCCTCTGACCCTTCTAGCCAGGTCCTGATAAATGTTTTTTCTGTGCTGACCATGTTATTTCCAGTCACAGATCTGGAGTGGGGGAGGGCTGCTGCCCCAACTCTTGGAGCTTCCAAGCAAAGCAGCTCTGAGAATAATGAGGTTTCTGACCCCTCAGTGAGGCAGCTGAGGATGGGAACCACAAGGGTGCTCCCTCTGTCAGCAGCAGTGCCACTGTCTGGCAGCTCCAGTGGGGAAGGAGAGGGATTTCTGTGGTCCCCACTCTGGCCTCCTGGTTATTGAAAAAGTCTAGAATTACTCTCCCCTTGTGGAGTGGTCTCAGTGTTGGAAGTACCCGAGAAGGAATCCTGAGCAGGTGCCCTCAGGAGCAGCGCCCGTGGCCCCTCATCACCAGAGGCCCAACCTCAGGAAGCTGCTCCTGCCCGGGGAAGGGGAAGGCAGGCTGGGTGGCTGTGTACGCTGCCCTGGGCCAGCTCACTTGAGCCTGCTAGGCCGCCTAGCCAAACACGAGCCTCTCTCCTGTTGTATCAGATGCTGCTCTGGAGGCCTGCGCCAGGAGCCTCTGCCAGGGCTTTAAATAGCTGCCCCATTGATCTGGCCGAAAGCAGCAGCAGCCACATTAGGTCAGCTGCCTTTCGGCGCTCAGGTTTCCCTGAGTACTGGAGTCAAGTGCCAGGGAATTGCGTGATCTTCCCTATGACCTGGTGCTCCCCACACCTGTCTCCTAAGCCTGGGGAGTGGGGAGGGCTCCTGTCACTTCATTTATGGCAGAAGACAGGCCCCAACACTTAATAGAGAAAACTGCCTGGTGGTGTCGGGAGAGGGGTTTTGCCCTCAAAAGACTGTTGCTTACTTTCAGTAGAATGGGGAATGACGCTGGTATCTTCCTTCAGGGTTGTTATTATGGGGATTAAATGTACCTAAAGTGCTCAGTGGAGCACTGGGCGCACTCCATTGATGGCTCTTTGCTCGCAGTCTCTTCCTGCTGCTGCTGCTTGTGCTGCTTCTATGCTTACATTCTCTCACTCTCTCTCCTCTCCCCCGCCCCACCCCCCTTTCTGACAAAGCCACCACCATTTTGTAAGGAACTGTAGCTTCTCTCTGAAACTGCCGGGCAAGGGAAAATCTTTTTAAAATCGACGTCACACAACCAACAGGGTCCCCTAGGTTCAGACGGGGAGGTGAAATCGAGTGAGAGGAACGACTTAGCACAAGCGGGGATGCTCCTCCCTTCTCACCCTTTCCAGCTAAGGAGGAGGTCACTTTCTCTTTAAATGCAAATTAACTCCCTCCAGCTCAGCTTCCACCCAGTGGTGTTCCCGGGAGGAGAGGGCGGACGGTGGTGGGAACTTGCACTGAAGAAGCATCACTCGAGACCCCAAACCTCCAGGTCAGTATTCCCCTGAGGGAGTCAGGGCGGGGGCGGAATGACGCGGGTCTGACGCTCCGTCTTCGAGCGCGGCTCCGGAGCTGAGCGATGCGTTTGGCACATGGCTTTGGAGCCCGGGCGTGGGAAATAGATCCCCGGTCGCCCCAGCCGCTCCTGGGGAGCACAGGCTCCGGCTCCACTGCTATCAAGTTCCTAATTGGGTCAAGCTGCTGCAGGGAGAGGCAGAGGATGCGCTATCTCCGCTCCCCACACCCCCAGACCCTGTCGGTGCCAGCCAGATGTGTGCCAGTGTAAATGCTTAAGCGCCAGCTCCCCCCACCCCACACCCCAGAGTTCGGAGTTAGGCTTGGTAGCAGCAGCCTGGAATGAGACTTCCAGAGGAGGGGACCCCAGCCGACCAGAGCCTTCGGGGGCGGGGCTGGACCCGAGGCGGCGGAGCAGCCTAGCCACAGCCTCAGCCATTGTCGGAGGCCCAGGCAGCCAGCGGCCGACCACCCAGCCCACCCTGGCTGCAGCTGAAGCCCAGCAGGGACTTTCCGACTGGGAAAAATGAAGCAGCTGGAAGCACACCCTGGGGAACTTCTGGGAGTCCTTGGCGTTTTCGGTTGGGGGTGGGTGGAAGAGGCGGGATTCCGGTGTCTAAGTGGGGGAAACCCACAGTGAACCCTGCCCTGTGTGCTGCGGCTTCTCCTACAATAATCCAGACCCTGGGGCCTTCCCAGGCGTCCCTCGCCTGTACCTTGGCTCCCTCCCATGCTGATAGGGTTTGTCAGCATCTGCTTAGGCCACTGATAAATAGAATGGGGCTTAGTGAAGATACCCCTAATCCTCAGCTGGGCCCCTGCAGCTCACCTCCGTCCTGTCTCCCACTACATTTCCTCTACCAGCCCCACCCCGCCAGCCTTGGGGACGGGAAACCACAGTAGTGCCAAGATAATTGTGTCTGGTCCCGCCCTTTCAGGAGGGGGCTTAGGTTTTCAGGCAGAAGGGGAATTACGGTGGGCCTTAGAAGGTCCTTCAAGTGTACATCCACAACCTCAGCAGCAGACACTGGCATGTGGCTCTGCCCCTACCGTACAGATGAGGGGACAAGTTGGAAGGGCCCTTCCTTTGCAGCTCTCAGTGATTGAGGGGTGAAGGGCTAACTTGGCCCCTGGCTATCTTTGTGGGGTTGCTTCCCTCCTAGGTGTGAGGCCCAGACAGCACCCAATGGATGACAAGAAGAAGAAACGGAGTCCCAAGCCCTGCCTGGCCCAGCCAGCCCAGGCCCCAGGCACACTACGCAGGGTCCCTGTGCCTACCAGCCACAGCGGCTCCTTGGCCCTAGGACTTCCTCATCTGCCATCCCCCAAGCAGCGGGCCAAGTTCAAGAGGTGGGTACAGAAGGGAAGCAAAGCAAAGGAGGAGGGACCCCAACTCTGGGCTGCACTTTAGAGAGGAAAGCAAAGGAGGCCTCTGCCTTTAGCTCCTAAGCAATCATTGATGCCTTTCTGGAGCAGGCCCCTGAGAACTCAGAGCTCACTCAGACCCAGTCCCTACCTTCAACTGTGTGGCAAAAAGGCCAGGTAGGTCATTGGGATCACACAGCATGAAGATGTGTCTCAGAGGAGGGAGTGAGCAACTCTGCCAGAAAGTGCATGTTCCACGCTGAGAGGCTTACCTGGCATAAATATGGAAGAAAGCTATTAATCTGAAAGGAACCACAGGTGGTTTGGGGGCTCTGGAGTATCAGAGGACAGGAAACGGTGAGGGAATACCTGGAGGCACAATTTGAATTCTGTTGAATTTTTTTTATGATTGAGAGTTTGCATGCTGCCTTATGATGTATCCATGTTTGTTCCCCATTAAATACAATGTATTCTTTCTCCAGTTGTTCCAAATAAGACCACTGTGTTTCCCTGCGTTTTGCACACCACTTGTCTAAGAGGCATGAAGCTCAAGGCTGAGGGGAGAGTAGCAGGAAAGGCAACTGTGGAGGCAGGAGAGGGCCAGGCTGCCAGGGGCATTGAATTTTATCCTGAGGGCAGTGGAAAGTTTAAGACACGCTTTTTTTTTTTAGTTTAGTTTTTTTTTTAAATGTATTTTTGGTTTTGTTTAAAACAGGTTTTAAATAAAAGAGGGCTGGCTAGGTGCGGTGGCTCACGCCTGTAATCCCAGCACTTGGGGAGTCCGAGGTGGGCAAATCACCTGAGGTCAAGGGTTTGAGACCAGCCTGGTCAACATGGTGAAACCCCATCTCTACTAAAACACAAAAATTAGCCGGGCATGGTGGTGGGCACCTGTAATCCCAGCTACTTGGGAGGCTGAGGCATGAGAATCGCTTGAACCTGTGAGGCGGAGGTTGCAGTGAGTGGAGATCGTGTCACTGCATTCCTGCCTGTGCGACAGAATGAGACTCTTGTCTCAAAAAAAAATTTTTTAATTAAAAAAAAAGGGCTGGGTGCCATGGCTCACACCTGTAATCCCAGCACTTTGGGAAGCTGAGGCAGGTGGATCACGTGAGGTCAGGAGTTCGAGACCAGCCTGGCCAACATGGTGAAACGTGGTGAAATTTTTAGTCTCTACTAAAAATTTAAAAATTAACAGGGTGCAGCAGCAGGCACCTGTAATCCCAGCTACTTAGGAGGCTGAGGTATGAGAATCGCTTGAACCCAGGAGGCTAGGGTGTAGAGAGCCGAGAGTATGCCATGCACTCCAGCCTGGGTGACAGAATGAGACTGGGTCTCCAAAAAAAAAAAAAAAAAAAAAACAGGGAAAGTAAGATATTTTAGAAAGAGGTAAGATAGTCCTTGTGGCAATAAAGGAGTAGCTGTCTCTACATACACTGAAGATTAGGGAGGATAAGTGATTCACTCACGGTCATAGAACAAATGAGTAAGGCACTCAGGAAGCCAGGGACCCCCTTCCAGGCATGGCTCTGGCTGTGTTATTAGCAGAAAAGACTTTTTTTTTTTTTGACCTCTTCATGCCTCCTCACTCACTCCCTTCCTGGTGCCCAAGGGAAGACCATAAATTTATCCATTTCTGCTCATGAGTAGATGGGCAGATGAATTAGTGCATATGCAGAAGACACAAAAGATCTGGAGGTGCCTGACTGCCCCCCACCCTGTGATCATGGTCATGTCCACCCCACCCAGAGCAGGCAAGGAGAAGTGCCGCCCAGTGCTGGCCGGAGGTGGAGGCGGCTCTGCAGGCACGCCCCTGCAGCACTCCTTCCTGACCGAGGTGACTGATGTCTATGAGATGGAGGGGGGACTCTTGAACCTGCTCAATGATTTTCACTCGGGCCGGCTGCAGGCCTTCGGTGAGTCCTGGGGGCTGGGCTCAGAGGGTCTGGGGATGCTATGGATAGGGCTGGAGGGCCTGGTCTGTGGGGTATGGCTGGGACCAGGGTCCAGGGTTCCAGGAATCTTTCTCAGGGTTCAGACAGGACTTCATTCCAGGGAAGGAATGCTCCTTTGAGCAGCTGGAGCACGTTCGGGAGATGCAGGAGAAGCTGGCTCGGCTGCACTTCAGCCTAGATGTGTGTGGGGAGGAGGAGGATGATGAAGAGGAAGAGGATGGGGTCACTGAGGGGCTGCCGGAGGAGCAGAAGAAGACGATGGCTGACCGTAACTTGGACCAGCTGCTTAGCAATGTGGGTTCATGTCTGGGTACTTTGGTTCCTGGGGCACCAGGGGTGGAGGAGGTACATGCTCCCTGGGTGAAAAGGTGGGAGTGCATGGATCCAAGAGCTCTGGGCCCCTCAGCTTCCCCAGAAGATAGCCCCCAGAGCACTGGTGATTTGGCTTGGTGCCCCTCCTAACAGAAGCTTCCCTTTCTTTGTTGACAGCTGGAAGACCTGAGTAATTCGATGTATCCTTTCCAAGGAACCCAACTGTGTGTATGTTCCTGAGAGGTCAGTTTCCTCCTCCCCAGCACCCTCCAGGAGTATTCACACACAACCAACTCCCCCACCTCTTCCACTCTTGTCAGATTTAGCCAGATTGCCCGAACCCAGGTACAGGAATTTAGAATTTCCCAAAAATTAGAAGAAAAGTGGTTGTTGAGACTCAAGGGAATGAGTCAAAAAAGAAAGAAAATAAAAGAAAGAAAAGTGGTTGCAAGACCGGACATGGCAGCTCACGCCTGTAATCCCAGCACTTTGAGAGGGTGAGGCGGGTGGATCACGAGATCAAGAGATTGAGACCATCCTAGCCAACATGGTGAAACCCTGTCTCTACTAAAAAAATTATAAAAATTAGCAGGGTGTGGTGGTGAGCACCTGTAGTCCCAGCTGCTCAGGAGGCTGAGGCAGGAGAATCGCTTGAGCCCAGGAGGCGGGGATTGCAGGGAGCCGAGATCGCGCCACTGTACTCCAGCCTGACGACAGAGCGAGACTCCATCTCATTTAAAAAAAAAAAAAAAAAGGTGGTTGCAGATGTTTTCCTACTGATCAAAATCTTTGCGAGTACTTTAGCTGACACCAATCATGGCAAAGCTTGCCCGATGTCCTCCTATCCTTTCAGCATTGAACAATTATTTTTACTAATTTACACTACCACCTCACTTGGTCCTCAGAGTGCACACACCCCAGTGTGTTTGAAGAGAGAGGGAGTGAGAGAGGGCAGGCGGGGACTGCAACCTCAGTCCACAGCCCTTTGCACAGGTGAGGGAACTAAGCCCGTTTAGGATGGGAGACTGGCGTGGGAGGACTGGTTCAAAGTGCCACGATCCTTGACGGGCACAGCCAGAAGCTGCACCTGGCCGAGAACGCCGAGCCTGAGGAGCAGTCTGCTGCGTAGGTGTCCCACGCAGGCCCACACTGCTCCTCGCATTCTCTTCAAACTGTGACTTTTTATGGACTCCGGCTGGTGTTCCGCGGCCCCTCAGGTGCTATGCGGGAGGGGGGCACTGGATGGAATTAAACCAGAAAGAAAGAAAGCGGCTCCGTGTCCTGCTTCCCCTCACTGCCTCTTTTCTCCTGGCCTCCGCGGAGACAGCCCAGCGCCGCGCGCCTTTGGTTATGGAGGTCCCGCCTGCGGGACTGGAGTGCCCCTTGCGGCTGTGGGAGGAGGAGTCGGGGCTGGGGCAACACAGGTCACCAGTCGCTAGGACGCCGCTATCCCAGACGGGAGAAGGTTGCCGTGGGGACGGCAGGGCGGGGCCCACGCCCGCGCTTGCTCGGGAGCGGCGCCGACCAATGACGTGCTGCGCAGGCGCGCGACAGGCCTGTCGAGCCGTTGGCGCCCATGGAGCGGGAGCTGCTGGTTCGGAAGGTGTTGGCGATGCAGGTCCGGGGGCGGGCACGGGGTGCACAAGATTTTCCCTTAGGGAAATCATGGGGTCTTGTACCGGGACCTCACAGCGAGTCGCTTACCTGCGCACCAACCTCTGGAGATACCGGCCTCCTAACCGCGCTGAGGAAAGCTGGGACCCACAGACTCCCTGCCCTGCGCGCCCCTACTCCCACCACACGCTCGCGCGGGATCAGGGAAACAGGAAGAGCCTTAAGGCGAGGAGGGGCATCCAGTCCGGCATCCTCCCTCGAGCCCCCCGGAGCCCCAGCGCACAGCCCACCTACCCTTTCCCCGCCGCCGGGTCCCCCTCTAGCATTCGCCGGGACGACCTCTCCAGGACAGTCCTCTGAGAGGCCCCCTCTTTTACCGTGATGAGGAACTTCTTCGCTCTCATTCTCCACACCAGGCCTGCGTCCGGGGCTGCTTGGTCCGACGCCAGTTTCAGAGCCTTCGAGCTGAGTATGAGGCGATTGTACAAGAGATCGAGGGCGACCTGGGCACGCTTCAGTGGACCGAGGGCCGCATTCCCAGGCCACGATTCCTCCGAGAGGTAGGACACACCTAGGAGAGAAGGGAAGGAGGGCTTGGGCAGGGTGGAGCCCACCCTTCCCGGTGACAAGGTTTTCTCACTGGAAGAGGAGGCAGACTCACCTCCTCACACCCTAGTCCTTAACCCTCACCAACTTGTCTGCCAGATCATGGTGCCCAGATACTTGGAAGGGTTAAGCCCTGGGCTTTGACATCTCTCTAATTTCTCAGAAGGCAAAATCCCATCAGACCTGGAAAGCAGGAGACAGGGTAGCAAATCCGGAGCAGGAGCTGTGGAATCACGTCCCGTGTAAAGAGTCTGAGGGAGAGGCCACCTGGGATGAGATGGTGCTAAAGAAGTCAGGAGAGAGCTCAGCAAACCAAGGAAGCCTCTGCAGAGATCACAGCCCCTGGCTTCAGATGGAGCAGAACAGGAAACGCAGCCAAGAGACCAGAGACACGACAGGGATGGAGACTCCAGGTACCTCTCTGCCAAGATCAGGGCAAGCCCCTGACCCTCTCTGTGCTTCAGCCTCCCCATCTGAAGAGTGAAAGGCTTGTGCTAGATAAGCTGCATCCCTTTCCCGTCTTCTCTCTCCTGGTTAGGGCCACCACATGGTTGGGCAGTGGTTGAGAGATTCCAAAGTCTAAGGCTAGGCCATTTCCCCTAGGCTCTGCTCCCTCAAGGTTTTCTCCTTATTTCCTTCCCTCCTTCACAGAAGCCACAGATCCAAGACTGTCACACAGCCAACCTGAGCTTCAAGAGCTTCAGTACCACCGCAGCCACTTGGCCATGGAATTGCTGTGGCTGCAACAGGCCATCAATAGCCGTAAGGAGGTAGTACTAACCTGGAACATTTAGCGTCAAGGGTGGGGGTTAGCGAGAGACCTCCTGCTATGCCCAAGCAGACCTGCTTGGTACAGTGTATGTTCTCTCCCCCAACAGTACCTAATTCTCAAACAAACACTGAGATCCCCAGAGGCAGGCCCGATCAGAGAGGAGCCCAGTGTGTGCCCAGAACATGGGGAACAAGCCAGTGAGAGGAACCAGTCACAACCAAGCGTACCACTGAAGGACCAGTCCTACAGAGACAGGACCACTGGAGAGCTAGAACAGGAGGATGACTCCTGCCAGAGGGTCAGATCACCCCACAGATCCCTAGGAAGCCAAGCCACTACACAAAAAACCACTGCTGGGGCTAAGTGCAGAGAACCATGCTACAGCAGAGCTGGACCACTGTTGTCTATACCATCAAACTGCCAGGCTCTGGGGGACAGGCTCACCAAAGGGCCAGATGATGAAAGACAGACCTTTGGAGGGACCTGCCTGCTGCAGATGAAAATTCTGGAGGACCAGACCCCCAGAGGCTTAAAACCTAGGGACCATTGTCCCAGGAAGTCCAGGACACAGCTGCCTGCACTCTGTGAGGGCACATATAATAAAGAGACGTCTCCCAGAAAACTAGACCACAAAGAGCCTGACTGCCGAACAGTCAGGACACAAGAGTTGGGCCTCTCAGAGGACCATGTCATCTCAGATGGGACCTTGTCAGGGCCAGAGCATGGTGGCCTCGATCTCTGGAAGACTAAACCACCCAAGGTCAGACCTCCAGTGATAGAAGCTCCAGAGATGGAACCTCCAATGAGCCTAGTCACGAAGGACAGAAAAACCAGAGGACTGTACCATGGAGATCAAAGTCACCTGAGATCCTGTCTTCCACAGGGGCAGGCTGTACAGGAGAGGAACAGTGGAGGGGCAGGCCATGGAAAACAGGACCACCTGGCTAGACCCTGGGAAGCCAGGAGAGGACCAAGTTCCAAAGGGGAATGCTATGAAAGGGCAGAGAGAACGAGACCTCATCCTACCTCCCTGGTACCAGCTCTGCCTCCTGCCCCTGCCCCTGGCATCAGTGGCTAGTGGGGCCAAGAGAAGCTGGAGCAGAGAGCTGGCATGAGTATAGGAAGGAGGAAGGATGCGCTTTCAATCTTCTGCCTGTGGCTCAATCCAGATTTGTGGATAAGGTTTTGGGCGTGGTGACTTACACCTGTAATCCCAGCACTTTGGGAGGCTGAGGCCAGTGGATAACCTGAGGTCAGAAGTTTGAGACAGCCTGACCAACATGCTGAAACCCCATCTCAACTAAAAATACAAAAATTAGATGGGTGTGGTGGTGCATGACTGTAGTCCCAGCTACTTGGGAGGCTGAGACAGGAGAATCGCTTGAACCCAGGAGATGGAGGCTGCGTTGCAGTGAGCCAAGATCGTCCCACTGCACTCTAGCCTGGGTGAGAGAGCGAGACACTGTCTCAAAAAAACAAATTTGTGGCTACCTGGAGGGATTGGAATGGGAGACCTGTTGGGAATAAAGGTTTTTCTTAGATTCTGAGCCTGACTGCTTTCATCTTCTGCTTCTGGCCAGGACAGACTCTGAGCCCTGCTTTTCACTTCCTACTGGCATGGGGCATTGATCCCAGAGCCAGCTGGGAGCCACAGTCCAGAAATAGATCTAGCCATCCTCCTTAGGGAACAACCCCTGAAGCTGGTCCCCCATTGAGCTCAGCCTTGTGCTTTAGAGTGGCAAGGAGGCTCTGCAGAGTGGGGAACACCTATGTTTAAGTGTGATCTCCCCAGGGCAGATTGGATGAAACCCTGAATGTAGATAAATGCTCCTGCCAGAGGCTCCTTCTGCCTTACTGGGTGAGAGGGCTGGACTCCACCTCTGGCACCGTTCCCAGCCCTTCCTTGGTTGCCTGGCAACAGCTCTGTGTCTCTGAGACTACATTATGGCGGCTGGCCGTCCAGCAGCCAAGAGGGTAGTGGTGTACCGGAATGGGGACCCCTTCTTCCCAGGCTCCCGGCTGGTGGTGACTCCACGCTGCTTCCCCACCATGGAGGCCTTCCTTTGTGAGGTGACATCAGCCGTGCAGTCCCCACTGGCTGTGCGTGCTCTCTACACTTGTCACGGCCACCCTGTTACTGACCTGGCAGACTTGAAGAATGGAGGGCAGTATGTGGCTGCTGGCTTTGAACGATTCCACAAGCTCCAGTGAGTGGGCTGGGGCTGATCAAAGAGCATATCGAGGGAGGTAACAGCAGTAGCAAGAGTGTGTATTCAGTACATACCATGTATGTACCGGCACATTACTGGTACTCCCTGAACTCTGTGGGGTGGGGGTGGGGGGGGGGTTGCCTCCATTAGAAAGGGAAAACAGACAAAAAATCTGCCTAAGAGTACACAACATATAGTTGAACTGAAATTCAAATAGAATTGTGTGTGTTACTAATGATCATGGCCAAGATCAGCCTGTGGGAAGACCACTCTCCTGCAGGTTGAGCCCCTTTTTCCAAAAGCGTTTCTTGCTTGGACCCTCTAACATCACCAAACACTCAAAATCCACCCATCCATTCCTCCACACTGTGCTTAGGCATCCCAGACTCTGCCATTAGGCTAGGATCATCCCCTATTGCAGGAGGAGACTGTCTTCCCAGGTGGGAGAAGAATTTGAGTATCTGAGTCTGACTCATGTCTGGCTTCCGGGTCCTTCTCTTAGCTCTCAGCTGAGTTTGCTTACTATTAGTGTAAGGATCAAGAAGGGGAAGTGGCTGGCCAAGGTGGCTCATCCCTGTAATCCTAGCACTTTGGGAGGCTGAAGCGGGTGGATCACCTAAGGTTAGGAGTTTGAGAACAGCCTGGCCAATGTGTTAAAACTCTGTCTCAACTAAAAATACAAAAATTAGCCGGGTGTCGTAGCATGTGCCTATAATCCCAGCTACTCAGGAGGCTGAGGCAGGAGAATTGCTTGAACCTGGGAGGCGGAGGTTGCAGTGAGCTGAGATTGCACCACTCACTGCACTCTAGCCTGGGCGACAGAGCGAGACTACATGTAAAAAAAAAAAAAAAAAAAAAAAAAAAAAAAAAAGTGTGGTGGAGTGTGCGAAGTTAGGTAGACTTAGAATCTAGGCTTCAGTCCTTATTTCTTGTGTGACTTTGGGCAAGTCACTTAATTTCCTGGAGTCATACAAAATGGAGATAAAATGACCTATTTCATGAATTAAAACATTCTTGGGATAGCAGGATGCATAATGCACTAGTTTCTCGTGTTTTGTTTTTTAGACAGTCTTGCTCTGTCGTCCAGGCTAGAGTGCAGTGCAGTGACACAATCACTCACTGCAGCCTCGAACTCCTGAGCTCACGAAATCTTCCTGCCTCAGCCTCCCAAGTAGCTAGAACCACAGGTGCATGCCACCATGCCTGGCTAATGTTTATTTTTAGTAGCAATGAGGTTGCCCAGGCTGATCTCAAACTCCTGGGCTCAAGTGATCCTCCTGCCTCAGCTTCCCATAGAGCTGGGATTACAAGTGTTAGCCGCCATGCCCTTGACCTTTAATCTCATGGTTAGTATCGAGACCCCGGTCTGGATTTCCAGACTTACCCAGCACTTGCCCCGGCAGCACTTGAGCACTGAAGGAGTCCTAGGACAGGTTCAAGTGCCAGTATGTTTCTGGACTGAGATGATTGCCACTATTCCATGGGGAGGGATATCTGGTGAGCTGTACCCCAGCCCAATACTGACATTTGCCAGACTGTTGAGGCCTCAGGCTCTGCAAGATGACCTGTGACCTATCTGTCCTTTCAGCTATTTACCCCATGGAAGGAAGGATCCAGGTGGGAAGAGCTGCAGACTACAAGTGAGTCCTGGGGACCTGTCCCCAGCCCCTCTGTCTTCCCATTCCTCCTGGAACTGCCCCCAGTTTGGTCTGGGAGGCCAGGGAAGCAGCAAGATCTGCCAGTTCTATGGGGGGTACTTTGGAGCCAGCTGCTATCCTTCCTGGGGTGTGGGATTTCAAGACACTATTTCTTGCTTCTGTCCCAGGCTTTGACTTTATCTCCAAATTGTGGTTTCCAAAGGAAAGAGGAAGCTGTGAAACACAGGTGGGGAGAGGGGGTGGCTAGAATGTAACTTAGGGGACACAGAAGCAACTTTTGGTGAAAGTTGTGACCTGTCTCATCCCTCCTCGCCCACTTCCTGCCCCAATCTGGTTCCAGCCCCCTCCTCCACACTTTGGACAGATCCACTCCTAACCAAAGGCCCCAACTCTCCTGACATGGAGGCCTGACTTGGGTTTCAGGGTTCTCCAGTGACTCGACACCTGTGTGATGAGCCCCTTGGACTGCGGCTGCCTGCAGGTGCTCCCTGCTACATCCAGTGAGTGCCACTGTCAGGGAGCAGGGGTGTATTTTTTAGTGAGACCAAGAAAATGGTGTTGGGTTTATTCCAGGAGTCTCTGGTTACTGTTGGGAATATAGAAGTCAAACATGTTTGATGGGTAAACAGACACCAGTGTTATGGTTATTGCTGGACCTGTGCCACCCTTCCCCTCACATGTAGGGACTCCTGGGGACACTCCCCCTTACCAGGCTTTTTGTCTCAGTGTGTTCAGGAATGGGGACCTGGTAAGTCCCCCATTTAGTCTGAAGCTGCCCCAGACTGCCAGCCAGGATTGGGAAACTGTGTTGAAGCTCCTGACTGAGAAGGTCAAGTTGCAGAGTGGGGCTGTGTGCAAGTGAGTATGGGGGCTGGGAGGGCTCAACAGTCCCCAAATAGAGCCTCCCCATTGGCTTCAGCTGTGGCTGAGGGTGAAGAGGCAAAAGGAAAGCATATTCGCCTACATGGGACTTCCTCCTATGTCACAGGGAGAGGCCCCTCTGCCCAGCCCTCAGAGGCAGGGTAGAGCCTGGGTGACTGGTGCCGAGGCCAGAGGGCACCTTGGAATAGCTGCACCCACCCCTCAGTCTGCTGAATGTGAAGTAGCATTGCATCTACCAGCCCTTATCCTGCTCACCTCTCTCTCCCAGACTCTGCACCTTGGAGGGGCTCCCACTGTCAGCAGGGGAGGAGCTGGTAAGTGGCCATTACTATGTGGCTGTCGGAGAAGATAAGTTCAAGGCCCTCCCCTATCTGGAGCTGCTGGTGCCCAGCCCTTCCCTGCCCAGGGGCTGCTGGTATGTATGTGGGAGGTGGAGGGGTAACAGGATAGGCAGAGGAAGCCACCCTCTGGGTCTGTGTGCTTTGACTCCATGCCCTCTGCCCAATACAAACCTTTCCTTTTGTTGTTGTAGGCATCCTCCAGACTCGAAGTCTAGGCCCCACAGGCAGAGGGTAGGTGACGCAGGGGACAGTGTGGGGTGGGGAGGAAGGGGAGTGACTGACAACTCTTCTGGCACAGGCTCTGACCTCATTTTGCTGCATCCTATTTTGTTTTTTTTGAGACCCAGTCTTGCTCTGTTGCCCAGGTTGGAGTGCAGTGGCATGATCTCGGCTCACTGCAACCTCTACCTCTCAAGTTCAAGTGATTCTCCTGCTTCAGCCTCCCCAGTAGCTGGGCTTACAGATGCCTGCCATCACACCCGGTTAACTGCATCCTTTTTTCTTTTATTCTGAATATAGAGTCTCACTATGTTGCCCAGGCTGGTCTTGAACTCCTGGGCTCAAGCGATCCTGCATCCTAATAATCTTTTTTTTTTTTTTTTTTTGAGATAGAGCTTTGCTCTTGTTGCTCAGGCTGGAGTGCAATGGTGTGATCTCGGCTTACCACAACCTCTGCTTCCCAGGTTCAAAGGATTCTCCTGCCTCAGCCTCCTGAGTAGCTGGGATTACAGGCATGCACCACCAGCCCAGCTAATTTTTTTTTTCTGAAATGGAGTTTCACACTTGTTGCCCAGTCTGCAGTGCAATGGCATGGTATCAGCTCACTGCCCCCTCCACCTTCCAGATTCAAGCAATTCTCCTGTTCAGGCTCCCAAGTAGCTGGGATTACAGGCATCCGCCACCACACCCAGCTAATTTGTTATATTTTTAGCAGAGACAGGGTTTCTCCATGTTGGTCAGGCTGGTCTCGAACTCTCCACCTCAGGTGATCCACCTACCTTGGCCTCCCCAAAGTGCTGGGATTATAGGCATGAGCTACCACACCAGGCCCCTCTTAATCTTGTGAAAGAAAGATTATCCACATTTTCCAGAGGTGGAAACTGAAGCTCAAAAAAGTGAAGTGGGTTGGGCACAGTGGCTCACACCTGTAATCCCAGCACTTTGGGAGGCTGAGGAGGGTGGATCACCTGAGGTCAGGAGTTCAAGACTAGCCTGGCCAAAATGGTGAACTCCCATCTCTATTAAAAAGAGAAAAAATTACCTGGGCATGGTGGCAGGTGCCTGCAGTCCTAGCTACTTGGGAGGCTGAGGCAGGAGAATCACTTAAACCCTGGAGACAGAAGTTGCAGTGAGCCGAGATCTTGTCACTGCACTCCAGCCCGGGAGATAGAGTGAGACTAGGTCTCAAAAAAAGGCGGTGGCAGGCCAGGTGTGGTAGCTCACACCTGTAATCCCAGCACTTTGGGAGGCCGAGGAGGGTGGATCACCTGAGGTCACGAGTTTGAGATCAGCCTGACCAACATGGAAAGACCTCCATCTCCTTAAAAAAAAAAAAAAAGGCCAACGCGGTGGCTCACACCTGTAATCCCAGCACTTTGGGAGGCAGAGGTGGGCGGATCACCTGAGGTCAGGAGTTCAAGACCAGCCTGGCCAACATTGTGAAACCTCATCTTTAAAAAAAAAAAAAAAGGGCTGGGACCAGGCTTGGTGGCTCACACCTGTAATCCAAGCACTTTGGAGGCCAAGGCGGGCGGATCACCTGAGGTCGGGAGTTCAAGACCAGCCTGACCAACATGGTGAAACCCTGTCTTTATGAAAAAAAAAAAAAAAAAAAAAAAAAAAGGGCTGGGCATGGTGGCTCACGCCTGTAATCCTAGCACTTTGGGAGGCCGAGGTGGGTGGATCACCTGAGGTCAGGAGTTCAAGACCAGCCTGGCCATCATGGTGAAACCCCATCTTTAAAAAAAAAAAAAAAAAAAAAGGCAGTGGCTCACACCTGTAATCCCAGCATTTTGGGAGGCTGAGGGGGCGTGGATCACAAGGTCAGGAGTTCAAGACCAGCCTGACCATCATGGTGAAACCCGTGTCTACTAAAAATACAA
>CAUYQU010088052.1:0-12750 GCA_963574635.1 Cheracebus regulus
AGAATTGAGAACTTCCAAGGATTCTAGAATTGTGACATCCAACATTCTAGATATCAGATAGGCTGGTATTCTAGATGTCAGATAGGCTGGTATTCTAGTATTCTGATATCCTAAGATTCTCAAATTGAGAAGCTCCGAGGATTCTAGAATTCTCACATCCTAACCTACTAGAATTGAGATATTCTGGGATTCTAGTATTCTGATATCCTAATATTCTAGAATTGAAAACCTCCAAAGATTCTAGAATTCTGACATCCCTACATTCTGGAATTCAGACAACGTTTTGCTGTAGAATTCTGATACGTTGTATATTTAGGATTCATTTATCCAGGTATTTTTGAATACAGACATCCTAAGATTCGTGAATTCAGGCATGCTAGGACTCTACAATACTGACATTCTCTGATTCTACAATGGATATCCTGAATGGATTCTAGAATTCTGACATCCTAGCATTCTGGAGTAAAGAGATGCTAGGATTCTAGGATTCTGACATCCTTAGACTCTAGAATTGAGAACCTGCAAGGGTCTAGAATTCTAACATGCTGAAATTCTAGAATTCAGATATGCTAGGATCCTAGAAGTCTGATATCCTAAGATTCTAGAACTGAGAGCCTGCACGGATTCTAGAATACTGACATCCTAACAGTCTAGAATTCACATACGCTGGGGTCTTGGAATTGTGATATTCTAAGTTTCTGGAAGTGAGAACCTCCAAGGATTCTAGGATTTTGACATCCTAACATTCTAGAACTCATCTATGCTTGGATTCTAGAATTCTGGTATCCTAAGATTCTAGAATTGAGAACCTCCAGGGATTCAAGAATTCTGCTATAATAACATTTTAGAATTAAGATATGCAAGAATTCTAGCATTGTGATATCCTAAGATTTTAGAATAGAGAACATCCAAGGATTCTTGAATTCTGCTACAGTAGCATTTTAGAATTCAGATACGCAAGAATTCTAGAATTGTGATATCCTAGGATTCTAGAATTGAGGACAACCAAGGATTCCGCAATTCTTACATAATAATATTTTTGTATTCAGACATGCAAAAATTCCAGAGTTCTGATTTCCTAAGATTCTAGAATTCAGAACCTACAACAATTCAAGAATGCTGACATCCTAACATTCTAGAATTCAGATATGCTAGAATCCTAGGACATTTATATCCTAAAATTCTTGAATTGAGAACTTCGAATGATTCAGGAATTGTGATATCTTAACATTATAGAATTCAGATATGCTATGATTCTAGAATTCTGATATCCTAAGATTCTAGAATTGAGAACCTCCACGGATTCTAGAACTCTGACATCCTAACAGTCCAGAATTCACATATGCTGAAATCCTGGAATTGTGATATTCTAAGTTTCTAGAAGTGAGAAACTCCAAGGATTCTGGAATGCTGACATCCTAACATTCTTGAAATCAGATATGCTAGAATTCTAGTATCCTGATATCCTAAGATTCTAGAACTGAGAACCTCCAAGGATTCTAGAATTGTGACATCCTAAGGTTATAGAAATCAGATATGCTAGGATTTTAGAATTCTGATATCCTAAGATTATAGAACTAAGAATCTCCAAAGATTCTAGAATACTGACATCCTAACCTTCTAGGATTCAGATATGCTAGGATTCTAGAATACTGTTATCTTAAGACTCCAGAGTTGAGAACCTCTGAGGATTCTAGAATTGTGACATCCAACATTCTAGATATCAGATAGGCTGGTATTCTAGATATCAGATATGCTGGCATTCTAGTATTCTGATATCCTAGGATTCTCGAATTGAGAAGCTCCAAGGATTCTAGAATTCTCACATCCTAACCTACTAGAATTGAGATATTCTTGGATTCTAGTATTCTGGTATCCTAAGATTCTAGAATTAAAAGCCTCCAAAGATTCTAGAATTCTGACATCCTAACATTCTAGAATTCAGAAAACCTTTCACTGTAGAAATCTGATACCTTGTATATCTAGCATTCATTTATCCAAGTATTTTTGAATACAGATATCCAAACATTCTTGAATTCAGACATGCTAGGTTTCTACAATTCTGATATCCTATGATTCTACAAATGAGAACCTGAATGGATTCCAGAATTCTGACATTCCAGCATTCTTGAATAAGATATGCTAGGATTCCAGAATTCTGATATCCGGAGATTCTAGAATTTTGAACCTGCAAGTGTCTAGAATTCCAACATACTAAAATTCTAGAATTCAGATATGCTGGGATCCTAGAATTCTGATATCCTAAGATTCTGGAATTGAGAACCTCCACGGCTTCTAGAATTCTAACATCCTACCAGTCTAGAATTCAAATATGCTGGGATCCTGGAACTCTGATATTCTATGTTTCTAGAAGTGAGAACCTCCAAGGATTCTAGAATTATGACATACTAACATTCTAGAGTTCTGATATGTTAGGATAACAGAATTCTGATATTCTAAGATTCTAGAATTGAGAACCTCCAAGAATCCTAGAATTATGACATCCTAACATTCTCAAATTCAGACATGCTAGAATTCTTGTACACTGATATCCTAAGATTCTAGAATTGAGAACCTCGAAGGATTCTAGAATTGTGACATCCTAACGTTATAGAAATCAGACATGCTAGAATCCTAGATTTCTGATATCCTAAGCTTCTAGAATTGAGAATCTCCAAGGATTCCAGAATACTGACATCCTAACCTTCTAGGATACAGATATGCTAGGATTCTAGAATACCGTTATCCTAAGATTCCATAATTGAGAACCTCCAAGGATTCTAGAATTGTGACAGCTAACATTATAGATATCAGATAGGCTGGTATTCTAGATATCAGATATGCTGGTATTCTAGTATTCTGATATCCTAAGATTCTCGAATTGAGAAGCTTTAAGGATTCTAGTATTCTCACATCCTAACCTACTTGAATTGAGATATTCTTGGATTCTAGTATTCTGATATCCTAAGATTCTAGAATTGAAAACCTCCAAGGATTCTAGAATTCTGACATCCTAACATTCCAGAACTCACACCACCTTTCACTGTAGAATTCTGATACCTTGTATATCTTGGATGCATTTATCCAGGTATTTTTGAATACAGTCATCCTAAAATTATTGAATTCAGACATGCCAGGATTCTACACTTCTGATATCCTATGATTGTACAACTGAGAACCTGAATGGATTCTAGAATTCTGACATCATAGCATTCTAGAATAAAGATATGCTAGGATTCTAGAATTATGATATCCTTCGATTCTAGAATTGAGAACATGCAAGGGTCTAGAATTCTAACATACTAAAATTCTAGAATTCAGATATGCTAGGATCCTAGAATTCTAATATCCTAAGATTCCAGAATTGGAAACCTCCACTGATTCTAGAATTCTGACATCCTAACAGTCTAGAATTCACATACACTGGGATCCTGGAATTGTGATATTCTAAGTTTCCAGAAGTTAGAACCTCCAAGGATTCTAGAATTGTGATATCCTAACATTCTAGAATTCAGCTATGCTAGGATTCTAGAATTCTGATATTCTCAGATTCTAGAATTGAGAACCTCCAAGGATTCAAGAATTCTGCTATAGTAACATTCTAGAATTCTGATAGGTTAGAATCCCAGAATTCTGATATTCTAAGATTCTAAAATTGAGAACCTCCAAGAATTCTAGAATTCTGATATCCTAACATTCTAGAATTCAGATATGCTAGAATTCTAGTACACTGATATCCTAAGATTCTAGAATTGAGAACCTCGAAGGATTCTAGAATTGTGACATCCTAACGTTATAGAAATCAGATATGCTATGATCCTGGAATTCTGATATCCTCTGATTCTAGAATTGAGAATCTCCAAGGACTCTAGAACACTGACATCCTAACCTTCTAGGATTCAGCTATGCTAGGATTCTAGAATACTGTTATACTATGATTCCAGAGTTGAGAACCTCCATGGATTCTAGAATTGTGACATCCAACATTCTAGATATCACATAGGCTGGCATTCTAGATATCATATATGCTGGTATGCTAGTATTCTGATATCCTAAGATTCTCGAATTGACAAGCTCCAAGGATTCTAGAATTCTCACATCCTAACCTACTAGAATTGAGATATTCTTGGATTCCAGTATTCTGATATCCTAGGATTCTAGAATTGAAAACCTCCAAGGATTCTAGAATTCTGACATCCTAACATTCTAGAATTCAGACAATCTTTCACTGTAGAATTCTGATACCTTGTATATATAGGATTCATTGGATCCAGGTATTTTTGAACACAGACATCCTAACATTCTTGAATTCAGACATGCTAGGATTCTACAATTCTGATATCCTATGATTCTACAATTGATAACCTGAATGGATTCTAGAATTCTGACATCCTAGCATTCTAGAATAAAGATATACTAGGATTCTAGAGTTCTGATATCCTTAGATTCTAGAAAGGAGAACCTGCAAGGGTCTGGAATTCTAACATTCTAAAATTCTAGAATTCAGATAAGTTAGGATCCTAGAATTCTGATATCCTAAGATTCCAGAATTTAGAACCTCCACAGATTCTACAATTCTGACATCCTAACAGTCTAGAATTCCAATATGCTGGGATCCTGGAATTGTGATATTCTAAGTTTCTAGAAGTGAGAACCTCCAAGGACTCTAGAATTGTGACATACTAACATTCTAGAATTCAGCTATGCTAGGTTTCTGGAATTCTGATGTCCTGAGATTCTAGAATGGAGAACCTCCAAGGATTCAAGAATTCTGCTATAGTAATATTTTGGAATTCAGATATGCAAGAATTCTAGAATTGTGATATCCTACGATTCTAGAATTGAGAACCACCAAGGATTCAATAATTCTTACATAATAACATTTGAGAATTTAGATATGCAAGAATTCTAGAATTCGGATTTCCCTAGATTCTAGAATTGAGGAACTCCAAGGATTCTAGAACTCTGACATGCTAACATTCTAGAATTCTGATATGTTAGGATCCCAGTATTCTGATATTCTAAGATTCTAGAAAGGAGAACCTCCAAGAATTCTACAATTCTGATATCCTAACATTCTAGATTTCAGATATGCTAGAATGCTAGTACACTGATATGTTAACATTCTGGAATTGAGATCCTCAAAGGATTCTAGAATTGTGACATCCTAACGTTATAGAAGTCTATGTGCTAGGATCCTAGAATTCTGATATGGTAAGATTCTAGAATTGAAAATGTCCAAGGATTCTAGAATACTGACATCCTAACCTTCTAGGATTCTGATATGTTAGGATCCTAGAATTCTGATATCCTAAGATTCTAGAATTGAGAACCTCCACAGTTTCAAGAATTCTGACCTCCTAACAGTCTAGAATTCACATACACTGGGATCCTGGAATTGTGATATTCTAAGTTTCCAGAAGTGAGAAACTCCAAATATTCTAGAATTATGACATCCTAACATTCTAGAATTCAGCTATGCTAGGATTCTAGAATTCTGATATCCTAAGATTCTAGAATTGAGAACCTTCAAGGATTCTAGAATTGTGACATCCTAACATTCTAGAATTCAGCTATGCTAGGATGCTAGAATTCCGATATCCTTATATTCTAGAATTGAGAACCTCCGAGGATTCAAGACTTCTGCTATAATAACATTTTAGAATTCAGATATGCAAGAATTCTAGAATCCTGATTTCCTAAGATTTACAATTGAGAACCTCTGAGGATTCTACAATTCTGACATCCTAACATTCTAGAATTCAGACAACCTTTCACCATAGAATTATGATGCCTTGTATATCTAGGATTCATTGACTCAGGTGTTTTTGAATACAGACATCCTAACATTCTTGATTTCAGACATACTTGGATTCTACAATTCTGATATCCACTGACTCTACAACTGAGAACCTAAATGTATTCTAGAATTCTGACATCATAGCATTCTAGAATAAAGATATGCTAAGATTCTAGAATTTTGATATCCTTCGATTCTGGAATTGAGAACCTGCAAGGGGCTAGAATTCTAACATACTAAAATTATAGAATTTAGATATGGTAGGATCCCAGAAATCTGATATCCTAAGATTCCAGAATTGGGAACCTCCATGGATTCTAGAATTCTGACATCCTAACAGTCTAGAATTCACATATGCTGGGATCTTGGAATTGTGATATTCTAAATTTCCAGAAGTGAGAACCTCCAAGGATTCTAGAATTGTGACATCCTAACATTCTTGAATTCAGCTATGCTAGGATTCTAGAATTCTGATATCCTAAGATTCTAGAATTGAGAACCTCCAAGGATTCAAGAATTCTGATATAGTAACATTTTAGAATTCAGTTATGCAAGAATTCTAGAATTCTGATTTCCTAAGATTCTAGAATTGAGAACCTCCAAGGATTCTTGAATTCTGACATCCTAACATTCTAGAAGTCTGATAGGTTAGAATCCTAGAATTCTGATATTCTAAGATGCTAGAATGGAGAGCCTCCAAGAATTCTAGAATTCTGACATCCTTACATTCTAGAATGTAGATATGCTAGAATTCTAGTACACCAATATCCTAAGATTCTGGAATTGGAAACATCGAAGGATTTTAGAATTGTTACATCCTAACGTTATAGAAATCAGATATGCTAGTATCCTAGAATTCTGATATTCTAAGATTCTAGAATTGAGAATCCCCAAGGATTCTCGAATACTGACATCCTAACCTTCTAGGATTCAGATATGCTAGGATCCTAGAATTCTGACATCCTAAGATTCTAGAATTGAGAACTTCCAAGGATACAACAATTCTGTTATAGTAACATTATAGAATTCATATATGCAAGAATTCAAGAATTGTGATATCCTAAGTTTCTAGAATTGAGAACTGCCAAGGATTCAACAATTCTTACATAGTAACATTTTAGAATTCAGATATGCAAGAATTCTAGAACTCTGATTTCCTAAGATTTTAGAAGTGAGAACCTCCAAGGATTCTAGAATTCTGACATCCTAACATTCTAGAATTAAGACAACCTTTCACTGTAGAATTCCGATACGTTGTATATCTAGGATTCATTTATCCAGGTATTTTTGAAAACAGACATCCTAACATTCTTGAATTCAGACATGCTAGGATTCTACAATTCTGATATCCTATGATTCTACAATGGAGAACCATAATGGTTTATAGAATTCTGACATCCTAGCATTCTACAATAAAGATATGCTAGGGGTCTAGAATTCTGATATCCTTAGATTCTAGAATTGAGAACCTGCAAGGGACTAGAATTCTAACATACTAAAATTCCTGAATTCAGATATGCTAGGATCCTAGAATTCTGATGTCCTAAGATTCTAGAATTGAGAACCTCCACGGGTTCTAGAATTCTGACATCCTAACAGTCTAGAATTCACATATGCTGGGACCCTGGAATTGTGATATCCTAAGTTTCTAGAAGTGAGAACCTCCAAGGATTCTAGAATTGTGACATCCTATCACTCTAAAATTCAGCTATACTAGGATTCTAGAATTCTGATATCCTAAGCTTCTAGAATTAAGAACCACCAAGGATTCAACAATTCTTACATAAAAACATTTGATAATTCAGATATGCAAGAATTCTATAATTCTGATTTCTTAAGATTCTAGAATTGAGAACGTCCAAGGATTCTAGAATTCAGACATCCTAACATTCTAGAATTCTGATATGTTAGAATCCCAGAATTCTGATATTCAAAGATTCTAGAATTGAGAACCTCCAGGAATTCTAGAATTCTGACATCCTACCACACTGAAATTCAGATATGGTAGAATCCTACTACACTGATATCCTAAGATTCTAGAATTGAGAACCTCGAAGGATTCTAGAATTGTGACATCCTAACGTTATAGAAATCAGATATGCAAGAATCCTAGAATTCTGATATCCTAAGATTCTAGAATTGAGAATCTTCTAGGATTCTTGCATACTGACATCCTAACCTTCTAGAATTCTGATATGCAAGGATTATAGAATACTGTTTATCCTAAGATTCCAGAATTGAGAACCTCCCAGGATTCTAGAATTCTGACATCCAACATCCTAGATATCAGTCTGGCTGATATTCTAGATATCAGATATGCAGTTATTTTAGTATTCTGATATCCTAAGATTGTCGAATTGAGAAGCTCCAAGGATTCTAGAATTCTCACATCATAACCTACTAGAACAGAGATGTTCGGGGATTCCAGTATTCTGATATCCTCAGATTAAAGAATTGAAATCCTCCAAGGATTCTAGAATTCTGACATCCTAACATTCTAGAATTCAGACAACCTTTCACTGTACAATTCTGATACCTTGTATTTCTAGCATTCATTGACCCAGGTATTTTTGAATACAGACAGTCCAACATTCTTTAATTCAGACATGCTAGGATCCTACAATTCTGATATCCTATGATTCTACAATTGAGAACGTGAATGGATTCTAGAATTCTGACATCCTAGCATTCTAGAATAAACATATGCTAGGATTCTTGAATTCTGATATGCTTAGATTCTAGAATTGAAAACCTGCAAGGGTCTAGAATTCTAACATAATAATATTCTAGAATTCATATATGCTAGGATCTTATAATTGTGATATCCTATGATTCTAGAATGGAGAACCTGCAAGGGACTAGAATTCTAACATACTAAAATTCTAGAATTCAGATATGCTAGGATCCTAGGATTGTGATATCCTAAGATTCTAGAATTGAGAACCTGCATGGATTCTAGAATTCTGGCATCCTAACAGTCTAGAATTCACATACGCTGGGATCTTGGAATTGTGATATTCTTAGTTTCTTGAAGTGAGAACTTCCATGGATTCTAGGATTGTGACATCCTAACATTCTAGAATTCAGCTATGCTAGGATTTTAGAATTCTGATATCCTACAATTCCAGAATTGAGAACCTCCAAGGATTCAAGAATTCTGTTATAGTAACATTTTAGAATTCAGATATTCAACAATTCTAGAATTGTGATATTCTAAGTTTCTAGAATTGAGAACTGCCAAGGATTCAACAATTCTTACATTGCAACATGTTAGAATTCAGCTATGTAAGAATTCTAGAATTCTGATTTTCTAAGATTCTAGAGTTCAGAACCTCCAAGGATTCTAGAATTCTGACATCCTAACATTCTAGAATTCAGACAACCTTTCACTGTAGAATTCCGATACCTTGTATATCTAGGATTCATTTATCCAGGTATTTTTGAATACAGACATCCTAACATTCCTGAATTGAGACACGCTAGGATTCTACAATTCTGATATCCTATCATTTTACAATTGAGAACCTGAATGGATTTTGGAATTCTGACATCCTAGCAGTCTAGAAATCACATATGTGGGAACCTGGAAATGTGATACTCTCAGTTTCTAAAAATGAGAACCTACAAGGATTCTGGAACTGTGACATCTTAACATTCTAGAATTCAGCTATGCTATGATTCTAGAATTCTGATATCCTAAGGTTCTAGAATTGAGAACCTCCAAGGATTCAAGGATTCTGCTACAATAACATTACAATTCAGATATGAAAGAATTCTAGAACTGTGATATCCTAAGATTCTAGAATTGAGATATGCCAAGGATTCAACAATTCTTATGTAATAATATCTTAGAATTCAGATATGCAAGAATTCCAGAATTATTATTTCCTAAGATTTGAGAATTGAGAATCTCCAAGGATTTTAAAATTCTGACATCCTAGCATTCTAGAATTCTTATATGTTAGGATCCCAGTACTCTGATATTCTAAGAATCTAGAATTGAGAACCTCCAAGAATTCTAGAATTCTGACATCCTAACATTCTAGAATTCAGATATGCTAGAATTCTAGTACACTGATATCCTTAGATTCTAGATTTGAGATCCTCAAAGAATTCTAGAATTGTGACATGCTAACCTTATAGAAATCAGATATGCAAGGATCCTAGAATACTGATATCCTAAGATTCTAAAGTTGAGAATCTTCAGGGATTCTAGAATTCTGACATCGTAACCTTCTAGAATTCAGATATGCTAGGATTCTAGAATATTGTTATCCTAAGATTCCAGAATTGAGAACCTCCAAGGATTCTGGAATTGTGACATCCAACATTCTAGATATCAGATAGGCTGGTATTCTAGATATCAGATATGCTTCTGTTCCAGTATTCTGATATCCTAAGATGCTCAAATTGTAAATCTTCAAGGATTCTAGAATAATCACATCCTAACCTACTAGAATTGAGATATTCTTGTATTCTAGTATTCTGATATCCTACGATTCTAGAATTGAAAACCTCCAAGCATTCTAGAATTCTGACATCCTACCATTCTAGGATTCAAACAACATTTCACTGTAGAACTCTGATACCTTGTATACCTAGAATTGATTTATCCAAGTATTTTTTGAATACAGACATCCTAACATTCTTGAATTCAGACATGATAGGATTCTACAATTCTGATATCCTATGATTCTGCAATAGAGAACCTCAATGCATTCTAGAATTCTGACATCCTAGCATTCTGGAATAAAGATATGCTAGGATTCTAGAATTCTGATATCCTTAGACTCTAGAATTGAGAACCTGCAAGGGTCTAGAATTCTAACATGCTAAAATTCTAGAATTTGGATATGCTAGGATCCCAGAATTCTGATTTCTAAGATTCTAGAATTGAGAACCTCCATGGATTCTAGAATTCTGACATCCTAACAGTATAGAATTCACGTATGCTGGGATCTTGGATTTGTGATATTCTAAGTTTCTAGAAGTGAGAACCTCCAAGGATTCTAGGATTGTGACATCCTGACATTCTGGAATTCAGCTATGCTAGGATATTAGAATTTTGATATCCTAAGATTCCTGAATTGAGAACCTCCAAGGATTCAAGAATTCTGTTATAGTAACATTTTAGAATTCAGATATGCAACACTTCTAGAATTGTGCTATTCTAAGTTTCTAGAATTGAGAACCACCAAGGATTGAACAATTCTTACATAGTAACATGTTAGAATTCAGGTATGCAAAAATTCTAGAATTCTGATTTTCCAAGATTCTAGAATTGAGACCTCCAAGGATTCTAGAATTCTGACATCCTAACATTCTAGAATTCAGACAACCTTTCCCTGTAGAATTCTGATACCCTGTTATATCTAGGGTTCATTTATCCAGGTATTTTTGAAAACAGACATCCTAACATTCTTGAATTCAGACACGCTAGGATTCTACAATTCTGATATCCTATCATTCTACAATTGAGAACCTGAATGGATTTTGGAATTCTGACATCCTAGCAGTCTAGAAATCACATATGCTGGGAAAGTGGAATTATGATATTCTAAGTTTCTAAAAATGAGAACCTCCAAGGATTCTGGAATTGTGACATCCTAACATTCTAGAATTCAGCTATGCTAGGATTCTAGAATTCTGATATCCTAAGTTTCTAGAATTGAAAACCTCCAAGGATTCAAGGATTCTGCTCAATAACAATAGAATTCAGATATGAAAGAATTCTAGAACTATGATATCCTAAGATTCTAGAATTGAGATATGCCAAGGATTCAACAATTCTTATGTAATAATATTTTAGAATTCATATATGCAAGAATTCTAGAATTATGATTTCCTATGTTTTGAGAATTGAGAATCTCCATGGATTCTAGAATTCTGACATCCTGACATTTTAGAATTCTGAAAAGTTAGGATCCCAAAACTCTGATATTCTAAGATTCTAGAATGGAGAACCTCCAAGGATTCTAGAATTTTAACATCCTAACATTCTAGAATTCAGATATGCTAGAATTCTAGTACACTGACATCCTAAGATTCTAGAATTGAGAACCTCGAAGGATTCTAGAATTGTGAGGCCCTAATGTTATACAAATCATATATGCTAGGATCCTAGAATTGTGATATCCTAAGATTCTAGAATTGAGAATCTCCAAGGATTCTATCATACTGATATCCTAACCTTCTAGGATTCAGATATGCTAGGATTCTACAATACTGTTATCTTAAGATTCCAGAATTGAGAAACTCCAGGGATTCTAGAATTGTGACATCCAACATTTTAGATATCAGATAGGCTGGTATTCTAGTATTCTGATATCCTAAGATTCTTGAATTGAGAAGTTCCAAGGATTCTAGAATTCACACATCCTAACCTACTAGAATTGAGATATTCTTGGATAGCCGTATTCTGATATCCTAAGATTCTAGAATTGAAAACCACCAAGAATTCTAGAATTCTGACAACCTAACATTCCAGAATTCAGACAACCTTTCACTGTAGAATTCTGATACCTTGTATATCTAGGATTCATTGATCCAGCTATTTTAGAATACAGATATCCTAACATTCATGAATCCAGACATGTTAGGATTCTAAAATTCTGATATTTGATGATTCTACAATTGAAAACCTGAATGGATTCTAGAATTCTGACATCCTAGCAATCTGGAATAAAGATATGCTACGATTCTAGAATTCTCATATCCTTAGATTCTAGAATGGAGAACCTGCAAGGGTCTATAATTCTAACATACTCAAATTCTAGAATTTAGATATGCGAGGATCCTAGAATTCTGATATCCTAAGATTCTAGCATTGAGAACCTCCACAGATTCTAGAATTCTGACATCCTAACAGTCTAGAGTTCACATACGCTGAGATCCTGAAATTGTGATATTCTAAGTTTCTAGAAGTGAGAACCTCCAAGGATTCTAGAATT
>CAUYQU010088053.1:0-20808 GCA_963574635.1 Cheracebus regulus
AACATGGCGAAACCTCATCTCTACTAAAAATACAAAAATTAGCCAGGCAGGGTGGCAGGCACCTGTAATCCCAGCTACTCAAGAGACTGAGGCAGGAGAATCACTTGAACCCGAGAGGCGGAGGTTGCTGTGAGCCAAGATCAGGCCACTGTACTCCAGCCTGGGCAACAGAGCAAGACTCAGTCTCCAAAAAAAAAAAAAAAAAAAAAAAAGCCTGGGCACGGTGGCTCACGCCTGTAATCCTAACACTTTGGGAGGCTGAGGTGGGTGGATCACCTGAGGTCAGGAGTTCAAGACCAGGCTGGCCATCATGGTGAAACCCCATCTTAAAAAAACAAACAAACAAAACAAAACAAACAAAAAACACTACTAGTGTAGGGTATATTGATAACGGGGAAGCTGTGCCTGTGTCGGGGGAGGGATCAGATGTATGGGAAATCTCTGTACCTTCTCCTTAATATTGCTGTGAACCTAAAACTGCTCCAAAAAGGCTGGGTGGATGGCTCACACCTGTTATCCCAGCATTTTGGGAGGCCGATGTGGGCAGATCACCTGAGGTCAGGAGTTCAAGACCAGGCTGGCCAATGTAGTGAAACCCGTTTTCTACTAAAATACAAAAATTAGCCAGGCATACGCCTGTAATCCCAGCTACTCAGGAAGCTGAGACCGAAGAATTGTTTGAACCCAGAGGCGGAAGTTGCAGTGAACCGCATTCATGCCACTGCACTCCAGCCTGGGCAACAGAGCAAGACTCTGTCTCAAAAAAAAAAAAAAAAAAAAAAAAACTGCTTCAAAAAATAAAGTTTAGCCGGGCACAGTGGCTCACACCTGTAATCCCAGCACTTTGGGAGGCGGAGGTAGGCGGATCACAAGGTCAGGAGTTCGAGACCAGCCTGACCAAGATGGTGAAACCCCGTCTCCACTAAAACACAAAAAAAGTTCCCTGGGCCAATGTAGGCCCTCAGGAAAGATTTGGTGCTTAATTGAAGAAATAAGAAGTGAATGAAGTCCAGGCATGCTGACTCATGACGGTAATCCCAGCACTTTGGGAGGCTGAGGCAGGTGAATCACCTGAGGTCAGGAGATCGAGACCAGCCTGACCAACATGGAGAAGCCTCATCTCTACTAAAAATAAAAAATTAGCCTGGTATGGTGGTGCATGCCTATCATCCCGGCTACTCGGGAGGCCGAAGCAGGAGAATCGCTTCAACCCAGGAGGTGAAGGTTGCAGTGAGCCGAGATCACACCATTGTACTCCAGCCTGGGCAACAAAAGTTGCCTTAAAAAAAAAGTCTTTTTTTTTCTGTCTTAAAAAAAAAGTCCAGACACAGTGGCTCAAGCCTGCAATTTCAGCACTTTGGGAGGCCAAGGTGAGTAGATCATGAGGTCAGGAGTTAGAGATCAGCCTGACCATCATGGTGAAACCCCATCTCTACTAAAAATATAAAAATTAGCCGAGCATGGTGGCACACACCTGTAGTCCCAGCTGCTCAGGAGGCTGAGGCCAGAGAATCACTTGAACCTGGGAGGCGGAGGTTGCAGTGAGCTGAGATCGTGCCATTGCACTCCAGTCTGGGTGACAGAGCAAGACTCTGTCTCATTAAAAAAAAAAAATGAATGAATGAATAAAGGGAGAAACTTGGAGCAAGACCCCTTGGCCCTCTCTGGACTCAAGTTCACCATTTTTTAGTTGTTGGCAGCTAAATTTCTCATCCTTATGAAAATGAGCAGATACAATATTAGACTTTATTTTCAGATGTACATAGACCACCCTCCTGAACCCATACTGTGGATCCCTTGGAAGGAGGTGATCTGCTGAACCCTATGAAGGGAGCCCCTAAATTTGAAGATCTGAGATCCCTTCCAGCCTTGGTGTTAATAGTTGTAATAGCCGGGGGTGGTAGCTCATGCCTGTAATCTCAGCGCTTTGGGAGGCCGAGGCAGGTGGATCACCTGACGTCAGGAGTTTGAGACCAACCTGACTGACATTGTCAGGTATCTACTAAAAATACAAATTTAGCTGGTAGTGATGGCGCATGCCTATAATCCCAGCTACTCAGGAGGTTGAGGCAAGAGAATCGCTTGAGCCCTGCAGGCGGAGGTAGCTGTGATCCGAGATTGCTCCATTGCACTGCAGCCTGGGCAACAGGAGCGAAATTCTGTCTCTAAATAAATAGTTGTAATAATGATAATAGTAATAATAATAGGATCCAGAAGTTTCGGGACTTCTGGATCAGGCACTGTGCTAAAAGCTTTATCTCATTTAATCTCTTTGCAGGTTTATGACCCAGGCATGGTTATTATCACTTCCATTTTGCCGATGAGAAAACTGAGGCTTAGAGAGGCTAAATGACTTGCTCACCTTGCACAGCCTGAAAATGAAGCCCATGGTTTCCAATTTAGCACAGCAGACGCCAGAGCCCACCACTACCCTATCTCCATTACAGAAAAGTGTAAACATATGACCTCCATGAAGCTCCTTCCCTCCCTCCTTCCTTCCTTCCTTCCTTCCTCCCTTCCCTTCTTCCCCTCTCCCCCTCCCTCCCTCCCTCTCTCCCTCCTTCCTTCCTTCCTCTGTTGCCCAGGTTGGAGGGCAGTGGTGTGATCTTGACTCACTGCAACCTTGGCCCCCTGGGTTAAAGCGATTCTCCTGCCTTAGCCTCCCAAGTAGCTGAGACTAAAGGCTCATGCCACCATACCCTGATAATTTTTCTATTTTTAGTAGAGACAGGGTTTCACTATGTTGACCAGGCTGGTCTCGAACTCCTCACCTCAGGTGATCCACCCACCTCGGCCTCTCAAAATGCTGGGATTACAGGTGTGAGCCACAGTGGCTGGTCCATGGGGCTCTTTCAAGGGCAAACTCAAGTTGCTGCATTTTTTTTTTTTTTTTTGAGATGGAGTCTCACACTGTGTCCCAGCTGAAGTGCAGTAGCACGATCTCAGCTCACTGCAACCTCCACCTCCCAGGTTCAAGTGATTCTCCTGCCTCAGTCCCCTGAGTAGCTGGGGTTACAGGCACCTGCCACCACGTCCAGCTAATTTTTGCATTTTTAGTACAGACAGGGTTTCACCATGTTGGTCAGGCTGGTCTCGAACTCTTGACCTTGTGAACTGCCTGCCTCGGCCTCCCAAAGTGCTGGGATTACAGGCGAGAGCCATCACGCCTGGCCAGGAACATTTTCTATAGGGATTAGGGGAGTTGCCAGGGAAGGCTTTTGGGAGGAGGTAACTTTTTTTTTTGAGATAGAGTTTCACTCTTTTTGCCCAGGCTGGAGTGCAATGGCGCAATCTTGGCTCATCACAACCTCTGCCTTCCGGGCTCAAGCGATTCTTCTGCCTCAGCCTCCCCAGTAGCTGCTTACAGGCATGCACCACCATGCCCAGCTAATTTTGTATTTTTAGTAGAGATGGGGCTTCTCCATGTGGGTCAGGCTGGTCTCGAACTCCTGATCTCAGGGGATCCGCCGCCTTGGCCTCACAAAGTGCTGGAATTACAGGCGTGAGCCACCACACCCAGCCAAGGTAACTTTTTTTTTTTTTTAGAGACAATGTCTCGCCATGTGGCCCAAACTAGTTTAGAACTCCTGGGCTCAAGTGATCCTCCTGCCTTAGCCTCCCAAAGTGCTGGGATTATAGGCATGAGCCACCAGGCCCAGCCAGAGGTGATCTTTTAAGATGAGACCTGAGGGGTGAGTAGGAGTGAGCAGGTCAACGAGAAGAGGGAAGAGACACAGCAATGCAGAAACCCCAGTCCTTGCCCTTCAAAAGTTGACAGCCCGGTGAGCAGACGGGTGAGCAGACGAGCACCCAGCATAGCAGAGTGATGCCCCAGGAGCTAGTGGAGGTGAAGGAAGCCCCGACTCGGCCTGAGGAATCCAGGCGACTTGCCCAGGAGGACCATGTTTTCCAACACCCGGAAATAAGCGCAGGCTGCATCACAACCTGGGTGAAGAGAATGGTGTTCAAGAGAATCAGGGCTGGCCAGGAGCAAGGGAAGGGTATCCTAAGTGTTAAAAACCTCCTATCAGCCAACTAGTGGTGGGCGAAGTCCCAGTCAGCTTCTGATCGGATCTCGATACTGTTTTCACCTCCATTGTTAATGCTAAGCCTTTGTTTGAACTAAGTCCTTCTACCTGGAGTCCTTTGTGACCCGGCAGTAAATGGTGTAAATGGTGACATTTAAATAAGTGGAAGATTCCTCTGTAATGGGACCAGAGAACACCTGCTAATTCAGGGGAATCCCAGGATCTCATCCCTCTCGAAATAACCTTCATGGCCACCATTGCTGAGTGGGTAGCAGGACTCCGGCCCCAGCCCTGGCCAGCCTCATTCAATCCTGACATAGCTGCTTTCTAAGGATCTGTTCCTGGATATGTGTTACTTAATGCTCTGATGATGCAATCCCATACTCTGGCGAAGGAGGCTAATAATAGTTTCTACTACCACCAAAGAGTTACTTTGAAAACGGAATTAATTTTCTTATTTATTAATCTTTGTGTGTGAGTTGAAGTTTTCATTTACAAAAAAATGCAATACATACATATATATCGTGTGTGTGTGTGTGTGTGTGTGTGTGTGTTGTTTGAGACAGGGTCTCGCTCTGTTGCCCAGCTGGAGTGCAGTGGCACAAACACAGCTCACTGCAGTTTTGAACTCCTGGGCTCAAGCAATCCTCCCACCCCAGCCTCCCGAGCAGCTGGGACCACAGGCATGCACCACAATGCCTAGCTAATGTCTTTATTTTTATTTATTTATCTTTTGAGGTGGAATCTCACTCTGTTACCCAGGCTGGAGTGCATTGGCACAATCTCGGCTCACTGCAACCTCCATCTCCTGGTTCAAGCGATTCTCTTGCCTCAGCCTCCCAAGTAGCTCGGATTACAGGTTCCCACCACCACGCCCGGCTACTTTTTGTATCGAGATCGGATCGGAAGCTGACTGGGACTTCCGCCCACCACTAGTTGGCTAAGTTTGTGGGGCACGTGTGTAATTTTGTTACATGCATAGGTTGCCTAGAGCTCAAGGCAGGGCATTTAGAGTATCCATGACCCAAATAACATACATTGTACGCATTCACTAGGTGCCTATCCTCCTCTCAACTCCCACCCTTGAATTTTCTTATAAAATCTTCTTAGGATCTAGGATCACTGCAACCTCTGCTTGCTGGGCTCAAGTGATCCTCCCGCTCACCTCAGCCTCCCAAGTAGCTGGAACTACAGGCTCGTACCACCGTTCCCTGCTAATTTTTGTTTTTTTTTGGTAGGAGGTTTTACCATGTTGCCCAGGCTGATGTCGAACTCCTGGGCTCAAGTGATCCACCCGCCTCAGCCTCCCAAAATGCTGGTTGCGAGCCACTGCCCCCTGCTTCTTATAAAATCTTTACAAGAGTGCCTGATGCATAGTGAGACCTCAGAAAATGTTAAGTATTGTCATTTTATCAGTTACGTATCGAAAACTCTGCAAACTGTGGGGGATACAACAACAGCAAAGACAAGCTAAATAAGCTAAATGTTCTCATGGAGTTTATAATCTGTCTTTTGTTTGTTTGCTTTCTGAAACGGAGTCTCACTCTGTCTCCCAGGCTAGAGTGCAGTGGTGCGATCTCGGCTCACTGCAACCTCCACTTCCCAGGTTCAAGCGAATCTCCTGCCTCAGCCTCTGGAGTAGCTGGGACTACAGGTGTGCGCCCCCACATTCAGCTAATTTTTGTATTTTTAGTAGAGATGGGGTTTCACCAGCCTGTTGTCCAGGCTGGTCTCGAACTCCTGACCTCAGGTGATCCACCCGCCTCAGCCTATCAAAGCGCTGGGATTACAGGTGTGAGCCACGGAGCTCGGCCTGTTTGTTTTTTGAGTTAGGAACTTGCTTTGTTGCCTAGGCTGACCTTGAATTCCTGAGCTCAAGCGATCCTCCTGCCTTAGCCTCCCAGGTAGCTGGAACTATCGGTATGTGCCATCAGGCTGGGCTGGAAGTTACAATCTAGTGAAAGCGATTAACAGCAAAGCAAAATTCAAACAAACAAACAAACAAAAACCTAACGTGATACTTGCTGTAGAAAAAGGAAGGGCTGCTTGAGCCCAGGAGTTTAAGGCCAGCTTGGGCAACATGGTGAAACCTATCTCTACAAAAAGTACAAAACTTAGCCAGGCATGGTGGTGCACATTTGTAATCCCAGCACTTTGGGAGGCAGGGGCAGACAGATTACTTGAGGCCAGGAGTTCAAGACCATCCTGGCCAACATGGCGAAACCCTGTCTCTACGAAAAACACAAAAATTAGCTGGGTGTGGTGGCACGCAACTGTAGTCCCAGCTAATTGGGAGGCTAAGGCACAAGAACTGCTTGAACCTGGGAAGTCGGGGTTGCTGTGAGCCGAGTTCACGCCACTACACTCCAGCCGAAAAGAGTGAGACTGTGTCTCAAAAAAAATAAAATAATAATAACAAAAATAAAGCCTGAGGCATGGGGGTGCATGACTGTAGTCCCAGCTACATGGGAGGCTGAGGCAGGAGAATTGCCCGAGTCTGGGAAGTGGAGGTTGAGGTGAGCCAAGACTGTGCCACTGAACTCCAGCGTGGGTGACAGAGCGAGACTCTGTCCCAAATAAATAAATAAATAATAATTAAATAAAACCTGAGGCTGAACATGGTGGCTCATACCTGTAATCCCAGCATTTTGGGAGGCCGAGGCAGGCAGATCACTTGAGGTCAGGAGCTCGAGATTAGCCTGGCCAACATGGTGAAACCCCCGTCTCTACTAAAAATACAAAAATTAGCAGGGTGTGGTGGTGCCCACCTGTAGTTCCAGCTACTCGGGAGGCTGAGGCAGGAGAATCGCTCGAACCTGGGAGGCCGAGGTTGCAGTGAGCTGAGATCTCGCCACTGCACTCCAGCCTGGGTGACAGAGAGAGACTCCATTTCAAAAAAGAAAAAATAAATAAAGCCTGAGAACAGTCTCTGTTACAAGCAGAGTTTAAATAGACCTCCTCTCCATCCCAGTCATTCGTACTACTTTCTGCCAACTTCGAGACAGATAAAGTAACGTCAAGATCAATGCCATGTGCGTAACTTGGGAGTAATGTATAATTAAATTACACTTTAAGTTAAATTATACTTGATTTAATTTATACTTCAAATTAAGGAGAGAAAGCCACTGTCCAAGACCAGGCTTATGGTGAGCAGGTTCCCTTCTCCTAACAGCTGATAATAAGTTTGTAATTACTGTGGCTCCTCAGAATGATATTTGACCTCATGGAAGTACACAGCCCATGAATGCTGTAGCTATAGTTGTAAATAGGAGGATAATGCCGATGTTTCTGGTCTCCAAAAATAGGAAAGATCCGTAATATAAGCCTCCACCAATATGTAAAAGAAGGCAAAACCCACAAATGGAAACAAGGTTACAGATGCCATTGCAATGAACAATAGCTCTAAAGCTGAGCCAATGGGGCACTTTTATGTTTAAAGTTATTTCAGTCTGAAGTTGTTTCTTTCTTTCTCTTTCTTTTTTTTTATTTATTTCTGCCTGAAGTTGTTACAAGTGGTTTATCATCAGAAGAAAAGCAGTAACGGCAAAATGACAATATCTTCTATGTAAAAACAATTTATTATTATTTTAAATTATTTTTATTTATTTATTATTTTATTTTTTTGAGACAGAGTCTCACTCTGTTGGCCAGACTGGAGTGCAATGGTGTGATCTCGGCTCACTGCAATCTCCTCCTCTCGGGTTCAAGCGATTCTCCTGCCTCAGCCTCCCGAGTAGCTGGGATTACATGAGCATGCCACCATGCCCAGCTAATTTTTGTATTTTTAGTAGAGACAGGGTTTCACCATGTTGGCCAGGCTGGTCTCGAACTCCTGACCTCAGGTGATCCACCCACTTCGGCCTCCCAAAGTGTTGGGATTACAGGCGTGAGCCACCGTGCCGAGCCAAAATCATTTTTTTGAGACAGGGTCTCACTCTGTCACCCAGGTTGGAGTGCAGCAGTGCTCACTGGGCTCAAATAATCCTCCTACCTCAGCCTCCTGAGTAGCTGGGATTACAGGCACTCACCACCATGCCCTGCTAAATTTTTTTGTTTTTTGTGGAGGTGAGAGTCTCACTTTGTTGCCCAGGCTGGTCTTGAACACCTGGCTTCAAGCAATTCTTCCACCTCAGCCTCTGAAAGGGCTGGAGTTACAGGCATGAGCCACCATGCCCGGCTTAAAAAAAAAGTTAAGAACAATTAGTATCTGTTATTACTGTGGAGATTGTCGTGGGAAATGCAGACAGGATCATGGTGATTGCCTAGGTGGGGTTTAGAATATAGCTGTGGAGCACATGAAACTGTTAGATAAAAACAGAATTCATAATTCATGAGCTGTAATATTACACAGTAAGAGTCCAGACAGTGGGTCAAAATTTAAAGAAGCAGAACTGGTGTGTGTGTGTGTGTGTAGCTGGGTGTGGTGGCACATGCCTGTAATTCCAGCTATTAGGGAGGCTGAGGCAGGAGAATCGCTTGAATCCAGGAGACGGAGGTTGCAGTGAGCCAAGATTGGGCCACTGCACTTCAGCCTGGGTGACAGAGTGAGACTCCATCTCAGGAAAAAAAAATTCAGCACTTTGTGTCAGGCGGTGTGTTTGGTGTTGGGATACAGGAGTAAGCAAGACAGACAAGGCCCCTGCTCTTGTGAGGGTTCCAGGCAACTTAGAAGTTAATGGGATGAAAAGTAGGAAGAGCATTCCTGGCACAGGGAACAGCATGAGCGAAGGTCCTGAGGTTGGAAGGGGCTTGGCATATTTCAGAAACAGAAGCGTAGCTCCGAGGATGGATGAGGTGTCCCTAGGAATAATGGTGGAGATAGGCAGCGATCATATCCCCTAGGACCTCGGAGGTCAGAGTGAGTAGTTTGAGTTCTATCCTGGGGGCAAGAGGGCTTCAAAGAGGGATGGCGGGATAGGCAGACTGTACTTTAGAAGGACCTCCTGGCCAGGTACCCTGGTTCATACTTGTCATCCCAACACTTTAGGAAACCGAAGCAGGAGGATCACTTGAATTCGGGAGACTGAGAACAGCCTGGGCAACGTGGTGAAACCCTGTCTCTACAAAAATACAAAACGGCTGGGCATGGTGACTCACACCTGTAATCTTGGCACTTTGGGAGGCCGAGGCAGGTGGATCCCCTGAGGTCGGTAATTTTAGACCAGCCTGGCCAACGTGGAGAAACCCCATGTCAACTAAAATTACAAAAATTAGGTGGGTGTGGTGGCGGGCACCTGTAATTCCAGCTACTCAGGAGGCTGAGGCAGGAGAATTGCTTGAACCCGGAGTACGGAGGTTGCAGGGAGCCGAGGTCGAACCATTTCATTCCAACCTGGGCGAAAGAGTGAAACTTGGTCTCAGAAGACAACAATAACAAAGGAAACAACTTAGCTGGGCATGGTGGCATGCACCTGTAGTCCCAGCTACTTGGGACACTGAGGTGGGAGGATCGCTTGAGATCAGGAGGTCGAGGCTGCAGTGAGCCGTGATTGCACCCCTTCCCTCTAGCCTGGGTGACAGAGTGAGACTCTGCCTCAAAAGAAAGAAAGAAAGAAAAACAAAAACAAAAATCAGTGATGAGTTTGTGAGAGGCGGTAAAATAGATGCTCAGGCCGGGCACAGTGGCTCACGTCTGTCATTCCAGCACTTTGGGAGGCTGAGGCAGGCAGATCACAAGGTCAGGAGTTCGAGACCATCCTGGCCAACATGATGAAGCCCTGTCTCTAGTAAAATTAAAAAAAAAAAAAAAAAGCCAGGTGTGGTGGTGTGCACCTGTAGTCCTAGCTACTCAGGAGGCTGAGGCAAGGGAATTGCTTGAACACAGGAGACAGTGGTTGCAATGAGCCGAGATCAGGCCATTGCACTCTAGCCTGGTGACAGTGAGACTCTCAAAAACCAACAACAAAATAGATGCTCATCTGTGCACAGAATACCTCTAGAAGACCATGTCAGAATTCTCTAGGGTGGTAACCTTCTTGGAAATGAAACGGGGGGCTGGAGGACAGGAGCAGGGAGACTTTTCATTTTTTATCTTTTTTTTTTTTTTGAGATGGAGTCTCTCTCTGTTGTCAGGCTGAAGTGTAGTGGTGTGATCTCAGCTCACTGCAACCTCCGCCTCCCAGGTTCAAGCAATTCTTCTGCCTCAGCCTCCCGAGTAGCTGGGACTATGGTGTGCACCACCACATCCAGCTAATTTTTCTATTTTTAGTAGAGGCGGGGTTTCACCATGTTGGCCAGGATGGTCTCAATCTCTCAACCTCGTGATCCACCTGCCTCGGCCTCCCAAAGTGCTGGATTACACGCATGAACCACCACGCCCAGCCTTTTTTTTTTTTTAAGTATGTATTCACATCTTTTTTTTTTTAATTTAATTTTTTTTTTTTTAAGACAGGGTTTCACCATGTCGGTCAGGCTGGTCTTGAACTCCTGACCTCAGGTGATCCGCCCGCCTTGGCCTCCAAAGTGCTGGGATTACAGGCGTGAGCCACCACACCCAGCCTGTATTCATTTCTTTTAGAGGCAGGGTCTCACTCTGTCCAGCCAGGCTGGAGTACAGGGACACGCTGCAGCCTCAGCCTCTTGGGTTCAAGCAATCCTCCTGCCTCAGCCTTAGTAGCTGGGACTACAGGTGTACACCAACACGTCTGGCTAATCACTTTTTTTGTAGAGACCGGGTCTCATGTTATCTAGGCTGGCCTTGAACTCCTGAGCTCAAGCTACCCTCCCACCTCAGCCTTCCAAAGTGCTGGGATGACAGACATGAGTCGGCATGCCTGGCTTATCTTTATTTTTTTTTCCTTTCAACCATATGGGTGTATTAGCTATTCAGAACTTAAATAATTATTAAGAAAAAAATATTGGCTCAGCTTGACACACAGGGGTGGGTCAAAGGAATGGATTTGGAATTCGTCACAGCTGAGGACAGCCTCTCTATAATTTTTTGATATGGAGCCTCTTTCTGTCACCCAGGTTGGAGTACAGTGGCCTGATCTTGGCTCACCGCAACCTCTGCCTCTCGGGTTCAAATGCTTCTCATGCTTCAGCCTCCTGAGTAGCTGGGATTACAGGCATGACCCGGTTAATTTTTGTATTTTTAGTAGAGACGGGGTTTCGCCATGTTGTCCAGGCTGGTCTCGAACTCCTGACATCAGGTGATCCGTCCGCCTCGACCTCCCAAAGTGCTGGGATCACAGGCGTGAGCCACCGGGCCTGGCCGAGGTCTGTTTCGCTAAGCGGGCACTAACCTGGCACCACTGAACTCCAGCCTAGGCGACAGGGTGAGACCTTGTATCTAAAAAAAATTAAATTAAAAAAAAAAAAAAAAAAGGCGTCCTTGAGGCCCATACCGGATCCCTCCAGGCCTCGCACAAGCTCCACCATCCCCTCCTCCTTTAAGGATCCTGAGACCAGTCAGCTACGTTGAAGGTCGCGGGAGTGACTCTTCTGGTCAGGCTCGTGGGCGGCGCCCGCATATGCGGAGCCTGCCACCCACTGGGCGACAGCGGTACTGCAGACGCGGGTGCCAGAGTCGCCCCACCCGGTCACTTTGCTGTAAATGTTCACTGAGAGCCTTTTCTGCTCCAGGCAGAAGGGGTCCCTGCTCTCATGTGGCTTACAATCCAATGGAACTAATAGCAGCAACAGAAGTGCTGGTAACAACTTTTTATTGATTGATTGATTGAGACAGAGTCTCGCTCTGTTGGCCAGGCTAGAGTCAGTGGCACGATCTTGACTCACTCCATCCTCTGCCTCCCGGGTTCAAATGATTCTCCTGCCTCAGCCTCCTGAGTAGCTGGGATTACAGGCCCGTGCCATTGCGCCCGGCTAATTTTTGTATTTTTAGTAGAGGCGGGGTTTCACCATGTTGGTCAGACTGGTCTCGCTCCTGATCTACCTGCCTCGGCCTCCCAAAGTGCTGAGATTACAGGCGTGAGCCACTGCACACGGCCGCGACTTTATTAAAAAATTTTTTTTGGCCAGGCACGGTGTCTCACGCCTGTAATCCCAGCACTTTGGGAGGCTGAGGTGGGCGGATCACCTGAGGTCGGGAGTTTGAGACCAGCCTGATCAACATGGAGAAACCCCATCTCTACTAAAAATACGAAATTAGCTGGGCGTGGTGGCTTATTCCTGTAATCCCAGCTGCTCGGGAGGCTGAGGCAGGAGAATTGCTTCAACCCTTGAGGTGGAGGTTGCAGAGAGCCGAGATCACGCCATTGCACTCTAGCCGGGGCAAGAAGAGTGAAACTCCATCTCAAAAAAAAAAAAAAAAAATTTCTTTATGGCAATGCAAGAAAAAACATGTTTTTGTTTGTTTGGTTGGTTGGTTGGTTAGTTTTGTTTGTTTTAACAGAGATGATGTTTCCCTATGTTGCCCAGGCTGTCTTAAAGTCCTGGAATCAAGCAATTCTCTTGCCTCAGCCTCCCAAAATGTTTGGATTACAGGTATGAGCCGCCACACCTAGCCTTTAACAACTTTATAATCTGTGCTTTTGTTCTTATAATACAAGTACTATATGTTCATGGTAGAAAATTTAAAGCCCAGACATAACTTCTGTGAACATGTGAGTAGAGCCCTTGCAGAATTGTCCTATGTGTTTTACAAAAATGCAAGTATACATTTAATATTTTGTAGCCTGCTTTCTAGTTTTTAACAGCTTTATTGACAAGCAGTGTAAGAGGGACTGATATTAATACATTCCAATATACCACCTTTTCACATACCATATATCTGCTTTGTTTTAAACTTAATGTAATAGTGGATGATTAATAATAATATAATACAAATCACTGCTATAGGTTGAGGAAGGTGCTAAGTGCTTTACACACATCATCATATTCGGTTCTCTCAAAAACCCAGACAGTAGGTCCTATTATTTTCCTCATTCTGCAGATGAGAAACTGAAGCATAAAATGACCCATCCTGCAATAGCAGCAGAACCTGGATTTATTTTTAGTATTTTAAGACAGGGTCTCACTCTGTTGCCCAGGCTGGAGTGCAATGACATGATCTTGGTTCACTGAAACCTCTACCTCCTGGACTCAAGCAGTCCTCCCTCTCAGCCTCCCAAGTAGCTGAAATTACAGGCATGTACCACCATGCCCAGCTAATTTCTTTTTTTCTTTTTCTTTTTTTTTTTGTAGAGACAGGGGTTCGCCATGTTGCCCAGGTTGGTCTTGAACTCCGGGGCTCAAGTAATCCTCCTATCTCAGCCTCCCAAAGTGCTGGGATTATAGGTGTGAGCCACCTCGCCCGGCCAGAGGTGGACTTAAATCCAGCTTTGTCTGAGAACCTGAGTTCTTAACCACTTTGTTATGCCTGCCCTGTGCCAGCCTTTGAGGGAATTTAGAGGAATCTGAAAAAAAAAAAAAAAAAAGGTGTCCTGGCTGGGCGCAGTGGCTCACACCTGTAATCCCAGCACTTTGGGAGGTTGAGGTGGGTGGGTCAGCTAAGGTCAGGAGTTCAAGACCAGCCTGACCAACATGGCGAAACCCCATCTTTACTAAAAATACAAAAATTAGCTGGGCGTGGTGGCACATGCTGGTAATCCCAGCTACTCAGGAGGCTGAGCCACTCAGTGAGTCAAGATTGTGCCACTACAATCCAGTCTGGCAACAGAACAACACTCTGTCTCAAAAAAAAAAAAAAGAAAGAAAAGAAAAAAAGAGGGGTGTCTCTTGGGGCTCACAGTGGAATGAGGAGCAAAATAGTTATTATACAAGGTACAGGGAGTCGAACATCACCAGGGGACCAGAGGCCAGGGTCAGAATATAACTAGGAAAGGTTGCCTGGCAGAGGTGAGAACCGACTGTGATGTGTGCAGACACAGGTGGGGAACCGTGTGGGGCTGGCCTGAGCAGAGCCTCAAGTGTAGACAAGTGTCTGAGTATCAGCAGGGACCAGTAAGGAAAAATAACAGCACCAAATTCTATGGGGTCACAGAGATAGATGATACTGGGGCTCTGCCCTCCAAAGCTGGCAACCTAACTAGGCAGAAGGTTTAGGGGTGGGGGTAGGAGCACAGAAATAAGTAATAGCCATCACTGTGCATTGCCCTCCCCATGCGTCAGGCTTTCTATCTACACGGTCACATTTAAGCTCACAACATCTCTGGAAGATCCAGTTATTAGCCCCACTTATAAATGAAGAAAGAAAGGCTCAGACAGGTAAAGCACATTGCTGTAGGTCTTCCCAGTAGGAAGGGGTAGGGTCAAGGCTCAAACCTGGGTGGCTCAAGGTCCAAGTCCAGTGTTCTAACCTGCGCAGCTACGCTCTTCAGCCTGCCCTAGTTGGACTGCCCCCTCCCACTGCAAAGAAAGCAATTCTCACACCCAATCTTTGTTTTGTTTTTTTTTTTGAGACAGAGTCTGGCTCTGTTGCCCAGGCTGGATCCTGGCTCACTGCAACCTCCATTTCTCAGGTTCAAATGATTCTTGTGTTTCAACCTCCCAATAGCTGGGATTACAGGTGCCTGCCACCATGCCTGGCTATTTTTTTTTTAAGATGGTGTTTCACTCTTGTAGTCCAGGCTAGAGTGCAATGGCATGATCTTGGCTCGCTGAAGCTTTCACCTCCCAGGTTCAAGCGATTCTCGTGCCTCAGCCTCCCGAGTAGCTGGGATTACAGGCATGCATCACCATGCCCGGCTAATTTTTAGTAGAGCTGGGGTTTCGTCATGTTGGGTAGGCTGGTCTCAAAAACCCCTGACCTCAGGTGATTCTCCTGCCTTGGCTTCCCAAAGTGCTTGGATTACAGGCGTGAGCTACCGCACCCAGGCTCTCTGGTGGTATCCTTTAGAAAGATACCTTTCTGGAACACTCTTCCCATCCCAACCCAAACTTGTTTCTGACTCACTGACATTTATTTGGGGGTAGGTGACTTAGATGTCACCTCCTATGGGAGGGCAGACTGACTGGACTGACTGCCCCTCCAAAGCCAAATACCATTTTGATCTGCTTCCATTGACTCCGTACCTCCTCGGTCAAGACAATTCTAAGTTAACAATTATTGAGCACTCACTTTGTACCAGGCACTGTGCTAAGAGTGCAGTATCTCAGAGTGGTTAAACATAGAGGCTTTGGGGCCAGACTTCCAGATTTAAATTCTGACTCTGGTTCAGGAACAGTGGCCGACACATGTAATTCCGCCACTTTGGGAGTCTAAGGTGGGAGGATTGCTTAAACTCAGGAGTTGAAGATCAGCCTGGGCAACATAGCAAGACCCCCATCTCTACCAAAAAAATTAGCTGGATGAGGTCGTGTGCACTTGTAGTCCTAACTACTCAGGAGGCTGAGGTGGGAGGATCAGCACAGCCCAAAAGTTCGAGACTGCAGTGAGTCGTGACTGCACCACTGTGCTCCAGCCTGGGTGACAGAGCAAGAAAAAAAAATTCTAGGTCGGGCACCGTGGCTCACACTTGTAATCCCAGCACTTTGGGAGGCTGAGACAGGCAGATTATCTGAGGTCAGGAGTTCAAGACCAGACTGACCAATATGATGAAACCCCATCTCTACTAAAAATACAAAAATTAGCTGGGTGTCGTGACATGTGCCTGTAATTGCAGCTACTCAGGAGGCTGAGGCATGAGCATTGCTTGAACCAGGGAGGCGGAGGTTGCAGTGAGCAGAGATCGTGCCATTGCACTCCAGCCTGGGCAACAAGAGCGAAATCCCATCTCAAAAAAGAAAAAGAAAGAAAAATTCTGACTCTATCACTTAAAGGGCTGTGGAACAGGCCAATGACTTAACCATTTTGTCCCTCAGTTTCTTTCTCCATAAAGTGGGAGTGTTGTGTTGTAATGACTAAATTAATACATGTGAAGGGCCCATTACACAGTAAATGCTTACAAGTTAGCTAATATCTGTATCCTATAAAGTCCTTATCATAACTGCAATTCCCAGATACGGCTCTAAGAGGTAACTTGACTTACCCATGATTACGTAGCTAAGCAGCAGATCTGATACTTCAACTTGACACCAAGGCCCATGCCTTCTTGCCTTCCTTCCCATTGTAGAGCTCATCACACTGGGTGTTATAGCCTGGTTACCTGTCAGACTTTCCCTCTGGACTGGGTGTTCTATGGGGGCCACTGTTGTGGCACCCAGCTCAAGGACTCACTTGAGACCCTAATTGAATGAATTAAAGATGTTAACACATCTGTAATCCCAGCATTTTGGGAGGCCAAGGCGGGCAGATCACTTTGAACTCAGGAGTTCAAGACTAGCCTGGGCAACATGGTGAAACCCCATCTCTACTAAAAACGTAGAAATTAGCCGGGTGTGCTGGTGCATGCCTGTAATCCCAGCTACAGGGGAAGCTGAGGTGAGTGGGAAGATCGCTTAAGCCCAGGAAGCTGAGGCTGCAATGAGCTGTGATTGCGCCACTGAACTCCAGCCCAGGCGACAGAGCAAGACTCTGTCTCAAAAAAAAAAAAAAAAGAAAGAAAGAAAAAAAAAGAAAAGAAATTGTTTAGGTAAGAGATGAGAATACCTTTGACCAAACTGGTAGCTCTACCAACTGGTAATGTAAGTGGTAAGAAGTGGTCAGATGTTGGGTTTGGTGGCTCCTTCCTATAATTCCAGCACTTTGGGAGGCTGAGGCAGGAGGATCACTTGAGCCAAGACGTTTGAGGCCATCCTGGACAACAAAGTGAGACCCTGTCTCTACATAATAACTAAAATATTAGCTGGGCATGGTGGTGCACACCTGTGGTCCCAGCTACAGGGGAACCTGAAGTGAGTGGGACGATCACTTGAGTCCAGGAAGCTGAGGCTGCAATGAGCTGTGATCATACCACTGCACTCCAGCCTGGGCAGCAGAGCAAGACCCTGTCTAAAAAAAAGTGGTCAGATAGTCAGATGCTAGATATATTGGAAAACTGGCAAGGTTTGTTATTGATGGATTGGATATGAAGAGAGAGAGAGAGAGAGAGAGAGAGAGTGTGTGTGTGTGTGTGTGTGTGTGTGAAAGAGAGAGAGAGAGAGAGAAAGAGAGGAGTCAAAGATGATTCTAGAGTGCTCAACCTGACTTAAGGAGTGGTCATTTAGAGGTAAGGAAAACAATTTACTTAAAGTGCTTAGAACAGATATGGACAGAAAATAAGTGCTCAATAAATCTTTACTTAGAAGGGCTACCCTGCAAGGTGTATGAAAAAAATTGAAAATGAACATTTCTTCAATTTCTTAACATATTCCAGGCATTAGGTATTTTTCATTTAATCCTGTCTCCACCACTAGACTGTACGCTGCATGAGAGAAGGAGCTTAGAGTTCTGTGGACCAGTGTACACACTTAACACATGGTAGTCACCTTAGTTAATATTTATTAAATGAACACCTATGTTAACAGAGATGGAGACTGAGTAACTTCCCAAGGTGGAGCTGGGTTTTAATAAATATTTGTTGTAGGCCAGGCACGGTGGTTCACGCCTGTAAGCCCAGCACTTTGGGAGGCCAAGGCAGGCGGATCACTTGAGCTCAAGAGTTTGAGACCAGCCTGGACAACATGGTGAAACCCGTCTCTACTAAAAAATACAAAAATTAGCCAGGCGTGGTGGTGCACGTCTGTAATCCCAGCTACTTGGAGGCTGAGGCGGGAGAATCGCTTGAACCCAGGAGGCAGAGGTTACAGTGAGCTGATATCACACCACTGCACTCTAGCCTGGGCAACAGAGCAAGACTCCGTCTCAAAAAATAAACTGTTACATAAATGACTTAATAAATGCATATTACATTACTATATTCCTATTTTAGAGAAAAGAAGGCATAGCTGGTGGCAAACCAGAGATTTGAACCCAGGAGTTCCTGATCCCTGGTCTTGAACACTTTCTTTTTTTTAGAGATAGTGTCTTGCTATGTTGCCCAGGCTGGACTTGAACTCCTGGGCTTAAGGGATCCTCTGGCCTCAGCCTCTCAAGTAGCTAGGACTACAAGTGAGTCTGGCTAGCTTAGACCCCTTGTATGGCCCCACTGTGTGTCCTCAGATACCCTTTGGCTGTGTTTGACAGATTTGATGATCCTGATTGCACCATGAAGTGTAAAAACTTAGGCTACTTGAGAAAGACTGAAGGTTAAATCAGATTGCAAGGCTCTAGTAATATGATCCTAAGTTTTTGTCTTCATGGAACTGCATGACCTAAAGCATCAGTTTCAGCTAACCTGCCCAAGGCCACACAGGCTGTAGGGGAACAAGACATGAGCCTAGTCTTCTCACACCAGACTTCCTGTTTGTTTTCCTACCCAGGAGTTGTTTTTTTCTTTCTTTTGAGGAGGAGTTTCACTTTTATTTATTTATTTATTTAGAGCTGGAGTCTCACTATGTTGCCCAGGGTGGAGTGCAGTGGCATGATCTTGGCTCACTGCAACCTCTGCCTCCCAGGTTCAAGTGATTCTCCTGCCTCAGCTTCCTGAATAGCTGGGATTACAGGCCTGCACCACCACACCCAGCTAATTTTTGTATTTTTAGTAGAGATAGGGTTTCACCATGTTGGTCAGGCTGGTCTCAAACTCCTAACCTTGTGATCTGCTTGCTCAGCCTCCCAAAATGCTGAGGTTACAGGCGTGAGCCACAGCGCCCAGCTGGTGTTTCACTCTTGTTACCAGACTGAAGAGCAATGGTGCGATCTCCGCTTACTGCAACCTCCACCTCTGGGTTCATGTGATTCTCCTGCCTCAGCCTCCAGAGTAGCTGGGATTACAGGCATGTGCCACTACGCCTGGCTAATTTTGTATTTTTAGTAGAGACAAGCTTTCATTATCTTGGTCAGGCTAGTCTCAAACTCCTGACCTCAGGTGATCCACCCACCTTGGACTCCCAAAGTGCTACGATTACAGGCATGAGCCACTGCATGCAGCCCCCAGGAGCTCTTGATCTGAGGCACAAAGACACTTAGGGGGTGTCCAAGTATATTTTATGGTAACCTCTTCTCCCAACAATGTCTGCTATACTGTGTGTTTACACGTAGGTGTGTTTTTGGAGGAAAGAGTTCAAAGCTTTCATTACTTTATTATTTTTTTCAAATAAAGAAAAAACTCGCCAGGCATGGTAGCTCACGCGTGTAATCCCAGCACCTTGGGAGGCCGAAGCGGGTGGATCACGAGGTCAAGAGATTGAGACCATCCTGGCTAACGTGGTGAAACCTTGTCGCTACTAAATACAAAAATTAGCTGCGCGTAGTGGTGGGCGACTTTAGTCCCAGCTTCTCGGGAGGCTGAGGCAGGAGAATCGCTTGAACCCAGGAGGCGGAGGTTGCAGTGAACCGAGATGGCATCACTGCACTGCAGCCTGGTGACAGAGCGAGACTACATCTCAAAGAAAAAAAAAACTTTATTGCCCAGGCTGGTCTAAAACTCCAAAGCTCAAGCAATCTGCCCGACTCAGCCTTCTCAGCCTCCCAAAGTGTTGGGATTACAGGCATGAGCCACCACACGGATTTTCATTACATTCTCAAAGGGGCCTATAATTTTTTTTAAAAAAAGTTTACTGTCATTTTATGTTATAAATATTTTTTTTTTAATTTTATTTTTAAAGCTGCTTTTAGGCAAGTAGAAGGAAGAAAAAGGAAGAAGGGGGTGAGTAGGAAAGAATTGTGCAGAAAAAAATTTAACAGATGTCTTTTTTTGGGGAGTGGGGGGACCAGGCTAGAGTGCAGTGGCAAAATCTCAGCTCACTGCGACCTTCCCCTCCCAGGGTCAAGCGATTCTCATGGCTCAGCCACCCGGGTAGCTGGAATTACAGGTGTACGCCACCATGCCCAGCTAATTTTTGTATTTTTAGTAGAGACAGGGATTCACCATGTTGGCTAGGCTGGTCTCGAACTTCTGACCTCAAGTGATCCGCAGGTCTCTGGCATCCCAAAGTGCTGAGATTACAGGCGTGAGGTACCACTCCCAGCCAGATGTCAGTTATTGTTTCCACAATTTCAAGGAAGAAAACCCAATGTGACCACAGGTCAAAAGATGAGAATGTTGAGTCAGGATTAGAATCCAAATCTGTTGGCACCAATTCCAGTGCTCTTTGTAGTTCCTGTTGCTATTCATTCATATCAAGTATCTGCTATGTGCCGGGTAATGATTTCAGATCACACCATTCCCAGAGAATTCTGAGAATGCTGCAGTGGCTAACTCTTGGTATCACAGAATTTATATTCTACTGGGGGAGACAGACAAAATAGTAGTATAACGACGACGGTGCAATGTTATGTGCTACGAAAAAACTCTGAGTCAGAGGATGGCGAGGAAGGGGAACGGAATTTTAGATAGGGCGGTCTGGGCTCAGAACCTCCAGATGACCGTCAATGGACTCCAACGAAGGGAGCAATCCCAGGTGCCAGGGAGCCCTACACAAACCTCCCGTGCGCTTCCGCCTCGCCTCGCCCAGGTGGGGACAGTAGGCAGACCATAGGACACACGCATGCGCATGAAGGAAACGGCAAAGCCCGAAGGGAGATGCAGAGCGCATGCGCTCTCTTGCCCGAGACGCCGAGAATTTTGACAGGGACTCGGTCGGCCCAGATGATAGTGCTCAGGTTGGTACCAGTGGGAAGGCGTTGCCCAATAGAAACTTCCTTTGGAGGGCCGGGCGTGGTGGCTCACGCCTGTAATCTCAGCACTTTGGGAGGCCGAGGCGGGCGGATCACCTGAGGTCAGGAGTTCAAGACCAGCCTGACCAACATGGTGAAACCCTGTCTTTAAAAAAAAAAAAAAAAAAAAAAAAAAAATTCGTTTGGTGGGTTTAGTCCCCCCCCCAGAGCCAATTTTCTAGGGCCGCTTCCGGTGGTGCG
>CAUYQU010088054.1:0-37154 GCA_963574635.1 Cheracebus regulus
AGATTCAATGCTATTCTTATCAAACTACCAATGTTATTCTTCACTGAATTGGAGTAAACTACTCTCAAATTCATATGAAACCAAAAAAAGGCCAAAGCAATCCTAAGTAAAAAGAACGAAACTGGAGGCAACACACTAATTAAATTAATATACTACAAGGCTACAGCAACCAAAACAGCATGGTACTGGTATAAAAACAGACTCGTATGTCAATGATACAGAATAAAAACTCAGAAAGGCATGCACCTACAATCCTCTGATCTTCAACAAGGATTAGAAATATCAGCAACTGGGTAAGGACTCCTTATTCAAGAGATGGTGCTGTAATAACTGGCTAGCCATATGCAGAAAAATGAAACTGGACACTACCTTTCACTAAATACAAAAATTATCTCGAGACAAATTAAAAACCTAAATATAAGACCTCAAACTATGAAAAGCCTAGAAGAAAACAGGAAATGCCCTTCTCAGCATTGGCCTTAACTCCCCAAAAGCAATTGCAACAAAAACAGAAGAAAAATGGAACCTAAATAAAGAATTTCTGCACAGCAAATATATATATATTTATCAGAGTAAAACAAATACTATGTAGAATGGGAGAAAATATTCACAAACTATGCATTCAACAATGGTCCAATATCCATGATTTATAAGGAACTTAAATCGATATGCAAAAAACAAATAATGTCATTAAAATCTAGGCAAAGAACATAAACACACACTTCTGAAAAGAGGACATACAGGTGGTTGAAAAACTTATGAAGAAATATTCATCACCACTAATCTTCAGAGAAATGAAAATCAAAACCACAATGAGATACCATCTCACACCAGTCAGAATGGCTATTATTATAAAGTCAAAACACAGCAGATTCCGGCAAGGCTATAAAGAAAAGAGAACTCTTACACATGTTAGTAGGAATGTAAATTATGTTCAGCCACTATGGCAACAAGTTTAGAGCATTCTCAAATATCTTAAAACAGAGCTACTATTCAATCCAGCAATTGCATTATTGTGTATATACCAAAAGAAAAATAGATCATTATACCAAAAGACACATGAACTTGTATGTTCATCACAACACTAGTCACAATAGCAAAGACATGGTATCAACCAAGGTGCCCATTAATGGTAGACCGGATTTTTTAAAAAATGTGGTATATATAAACCATGGAATACTATGCAGACCTAAAAAAGAATAAAATGATGTCCTCTCTAGCAACATGGATGGAGCTGAAGGCCATAATTTTAAGCAAATAAATTAGGAACAACAACAACAACAAAATAAATACCACAAGATATCACTTATAAATGAGAGCTAAAGATTGAGCATACGTGAGCACAAATAAGGAAACAAAAGACATGGAAGATCACTGGAAGAGGGAGGGAAGAAGAGGGAGGCTGCATTGAAAAACTGCTTACTGGCTACTACTGTCACTACCTGGGTACAATATACCCAGGTAACAAACTTGCACATGTACCCCCTGTATATATAATAAAAGTTGAGTTTCTTAAAGAGTGATTTTAAAACACAGAAGATACTAAATTGCTAAATAATTCATTTTAACTCTAGAAGATACTTAAGAGAAACTATGACAATAATTTTGACATTTCTATAATATTTTGAACAGAAATTTATAAGTTTATAACAGAAATTATAAGTTTTACCTTATAAATCACTTCAGGGATGTTTGATGATACGTGTTCTTCTTATATATTGCAGGGGTTGAATCCTGCAGATAAATACAAGAAAAATATAAAACATACATTTCAACACATATAAATCTACACATAGAGCATATTTGTTATGTTACATATTAAACAGAACTGAGTTTGGATAGCAAATACATTTTTGAAGAAATAAATTTTTGAGTGATTTGAACTTTTAGATTTTTTTTTCTTTTAGGGTATGATGTTTTAAGACTGTATCCAGTTAGAATTTTATCTCTCTCATGCATTAGCCATGAAGATATAGGCAATTTAGTCTTGTTCTTTTACCCTTGTTACTTCAAAACATGAAGTTTTAACTTCAGTGTTATAATTTAAACACTTAATAGTGTGCCTTAAACATGGTCAATATTTAAATATAAAGTATTTTAGTGATTTTACATAATATTAGATAATGTTTATGTTATTTTAATAACTTCAATGTTTCATAATTTTAATAACTACTACACTTTCAAACAAAGAGAATATGAAAGATCAGAATAGAGATGCAAGAAAGTTCAGTATAACCTAAGGTATAATATGATTAACAAGAGAGTATTGTAAATCAATAAAAACATATATCGTTCTAGAATAGTGACCATTAGATATTCCAATAAATTAAGTAAAACTTGTTTATAATCCCTAATGTACACATTACATGCATTATACAAAATGATATATATGTTGTATATATACAAAACATAATGCCTATTGGATTGAAGTGTTAACATTGTAAAGTCAATATTGAAAGAAGAAAACTAAGAAGTAAATATGTGTTCTGAGAAGGTAATAATCCCTTTCAGAACCCAAAAACAAAAGTCATAGGAATTATGCTTATTCTCTGATCTCCCTAGGCCAAATCAGCTTACCGTGTCCTTAGTTGCAATGTGATTTGATATATGATTTCTATTTTGTACAATTGATAAAAATTACACTTGCAGAGTTCAAATAGATGACTCAAATACTTTAGGAATAGGTCAGTCATTTAGCAATTATTTATTGAGTATCTACTATGTGCCAAACATTATTTGTACTAGGAATAGGCAAATATATGTTGTATATCAGGTTATCTTAAGTGATATGAAGACCGAAGTTAAGAAGTATTAATGTTCATCAAAGTAGAAATGTCAAGATAGATGACTGGTATCTAGGAGAAAAAAATCTGGAGTTGAAGAGAGTCTGAAGTGTCTGAAAGGGGTTACCTAAGGAGTGAAATTTAAGGACTGAGTCCTTTAAAGTCAGGGAAATGAGAAATAGCAATCTCTAAGATGAGAAAATGCTTGTGATGTTCTGGAAGTACCATGAGAAAAACGAGATTTGTAGTAATTTGGTGACATCCATCTATCTATCTATCTATCTATCTATCTATCTATCTATCTATCTATCATCTATCATCCAACATCATCCTCTATCTACTTATCAGGGCAAAACTTTCAGACTCTAGTAGAACACACAGTACTCATAAGCTTCAGTGTTACTAGACCATCTCTAAGGACTTTTTCCAAAATGGCCTTCCTAAAACAAAGAAATAAATGGTATCTGATGTGACTGATTCCCAAGTTTAATTCTGGGAACTAGTGATGCTACAGTGTTCAGGTGGGCTGTCATTAGGAACTGGTGTTAATCATTACTAATGCAGAATATGTACACTGCAACTCATGGTCACATGATTTGGGGTGAGAAGTGGCAAACATTTTCAAGTAGTAATTTTAAGAATTATTAGAATATTCTACTCTATGGAAACTCACGCGTAAGTATGTGGGGACCTATTTATACATAGCTCACATTTTCTGCTAAGAACAATATAGGCTCTTTGGAAATAAGGCAAAAAGCATATGGCTGATCGGTTTCCCACTGCTCTATTGCTATGATAGAATAAGCAGCACCCCCTGCAGTGCATATAGCCCAATGCACAGCTCTGACTAAAATTCTGATACAGTCTCCTTATGTAACTGTTTAATATCTGACAAGAGAATATTAAGTTACAATTGTTCTTAGCATATTGAGAAAAACTGTCAATTAGGAAATGCCACCAATAAACAATTTGTTTATACATTTATTTAAATGCAAGAAACAATCCATTCAAATACATTCAAGAAAGAATTTCTAATATCTACTTCTACTAAGAAACGTATATTTCACTTCATTTTAAATCACACTATCTTGCCTCTACTTAACCAATCTCAGTACATCTAATGTTTTAAAATGCAACAATTATTTTACAAAAAATTTCAGCAGTATTCATTTTCATGTCTGAGCTCTTGAAATAATAATAAAGTATACTCAAGTAGAGCAGGAATGTGTCAAAAATATATACGTAGTTGTACAAAATGTATTCTCACTTATTATGTAGGTCACTACTTCAAAGTTTTCTAAGTTATGTGGAAGAGCACTCCATTTCAATTCAGTCTCCAATTTACAGGTTTATAATACAGTCACAATAACTAAAGTCTCTGTAGGTTGTCCAGAATTAACAGCAAAACACAATATTATGTGGCAGCATACTAACATAATATTAGAATCTTTTGTTGGAAGTTTTCTAACTGTGTTTTTATAGAACCAGGCCAAATAAAAATAAGAATTCACGTCTTTATTTTTAAAAATCTGAAGTTCTCTGTAAGAGTGTCAGTAAGAAAAAACTACGGAGAAGATGCCTGTTGAAGTAAGCTTTTCTCCTGAAGTCATGTCCTCCTCTAAGGAAAATTCATATTCAATAACTAATTCTTCATCAAATATTTACTCATTTAATTTGCTAGCCATCTTTACTATACTTGGTTTTATTCAGCATTCCAATAACTGAATTTAAACAGCAGAAAGGGCAATCCACCATGGTGAAAAGTCGTGTTTGTAATGTCAAACTGCACAATTTTGAGTATTTTAATGTTGTTTAACCTTAAATAAGAATTTCTAACATTATACTGGATTCACAATAATCCACCAATTAATTCCTGAACAAATTAACTATAACATATAAGATTATAACTTTTAATTTTTATTTGTATTTAATTTAAATTATTTTTCAAATCAATCCTCAATTCTTATGGCATGAATGTTTTTTATTATCATTATTTTACATACCTACATGTTCAGTATCATTAAATCAGAAACAGAGACTCTTAAGATACCCTAATACAACATGAACAGTGAAGAGGTGGTAGTTTTCTGGCTTTGCATCCAAAAAACTCAGAGAAAGCCAGCGGTGAGTAATCAAAGTGAACTCCAGGTGTACTGACCTTGAGAACCATATGAGGTCAAGCCCTAGTTAAAACCTTGATTTTCGCTAGCAAAATCCCTGAGCAGAGAACCTAGGTAAGCCATGCCCAAACTCCTGACCCATGGAAACCTTGAGATAATTTATCACCCACAACAGAAAACAAATACAGTGTTTGGTACTTGAAAATGCTGTGCTGCTTCAACACATACCTATAAATACTGTGACTGGCTTTAAAACCAGAAAGTTAGTAGAAGCTGGAAGGATTTTAAGAAGTATGAGAGAGAAAGTCTAAATCCCTCTGAACCAATTGTTAGAAAACTGGATTTGAAGATGCCCAGGCCCTCAGCCCTCTGGGGGGAGGGTTTAAAGTGAGGAAAGTTATTGAAAACTAAAAGAGAGATGGAATTGTGATATGCATTAAAAGAATATTAGCAAAACTGTGTCCTGTGGTTATGCACTAATCAGAGCTTTTAAAGATTAGATTGGCTATATAGCTGATGTTTGAACACCATAGGGTTAAACTACATAGTTCCACTTATAGGTGGACTTGCTTCCACCTCGGCCACCCCTGAGGCCCAAGACCAACCCTTTTCCTCCTCCTACCCAGACTACTCAATGTGAAGACAATAAGGATGAAGGCCGTTACGACAATCTACCTCCACTTCAGAAATAGTAAATCTATTTTGTCTTTCTTACAATTTTCTTATTTACATGCTTTCTCCAGCTTACTTTAGAATACAGTATTTAATACATCGAAATACAAAATATGTGTTAACTGACTATATATGTTATCTGTAAGGCTGCTGGTCAACAGCAGCTTACTAATTGGTAAGTTTTGAGAAGTGAAAAGCCATTTGTAGATTTTCAGCTGTGCAGAGGGTTAGTCCCCAAACCCCTGTGTTGTTCAAGAGTCACCTGTATAGCCACATGCCACAGATGATGCCTGGATGCTTCTTGCAGCTTACAGTAAAATGTGACAGAAGAGAGACAGATTGAGGAAAGAGTAGACATGAATAGAAGTAGATGATTTTAAAAAAATTATTGGCCTTTCCACGTGGCAAGAAATGCCTGCCAAACATGGCAGCTGAAAATATGTCTTATAAACAACAACAAAGAAAGTGGAGGTGCAACTGCACAACCTTTAGTTAAAATCTTGGACAGTTCAAAATGTCAAGAAGACTTAATTCACACTATGTCCCTTTCAATAAATGAAGGGTATGCCTTACAGACTTTCTCAACCAAGAACCACAGCCTTTAGATAAGCCTCAAACCCCAATGAAGAAAATGAAGCATTTCAGAAGTATAAGAGACAACTTCTGAAATGCGGGATTTTCTTGATTGGGTGTTAGCGACCAGTTATTGCTGTTCATCTCCCATTTTCCTATTTTTGAAATAATGTTTATAAATATTGTTCTGTCCCCATCTCACCATTATAAATTGGGAGAGTTGGGAGGCAATAACTTGTCTCTCTTTTTTTAATCATTATTATACTTTAAGTTCTGGGATACATGTGCAGAATGTACAGGTTTGTTGCATAGGTATACACTTGCCATGGTGGTTTGCTGCATCTATCACCCCATCATCTACATTAGATAGTTCTCCTAATTCTATCTCTCCCCTAATCCCCACCACCTGCTATCCTTCCCCTAGCTCCACATCCCCCCAGCAGGCCCCAGTGTGTGATATACTCTCCCTGTGTCCATGTGTTCTCATTGTTCAACACCCACTTGTGAGTGAGAACATGTGGTGTTTGATTTTCTGTTCTTGTGTCAGTTTACTGAGAATGATGGTTTCCAGCTTTATCCATGTCCCTGCAAAGGACATGAATTCATCCTTTCTTATGGTTCCATAGTATTCCGTGTTGTATATGTCACACATTTTCTTTATCCAGTCTATCGTTGATGTGCACACTTACACCCTCCCAAGACTAAACCAAGAACTTGAAGCCCTGAATAGACCAAAAACAAGGTCTGAAATTGAGGCAGCAATCAATAGCCTACCAACAAAAAAAAGTCTAGGACCACATGGGTTCACAGCTGAATTCTACCAGAAGTACAAAGAGGAGCTGGTACCATTCTTTCTGAAACTATCCCAAATAATAGAAAAAGAAGGAATCCTCCCCAACTCGTTTTATGAGACCAACGTCATCCTGATATCAAAACTTCGCAGAGACACAACTGAAAAAAAAAAATTCATTCCAATATCCATGATGAACATTGATGCGAAAATCCTCAATAATATAATGGCACACCAAATTCAACAGCTCATCAAAAACCTTATCAATCACTATCAAGTCAGCTTCATTCCTGGGACACAAGACTGGTTCAAACTATGCAAATTTATAAATGTAATCCATGGAATAAAAAGAACCAAAGATGAAAACCACATGATTATCTCAATAGATGCAGAGAAAACCATCAACAAAATTCAACAACCCTTTTGGCTAAAAACTCACCATAAACTTGGTATCAGTGGAACATAACTCAAAATAATAAGAGGTATTTATGACAAACCCACAACCAATATCATTCTGAATGGGCAAAAACTGGAAGTGATCCCTTTTGAAAACTGATACAAGACAAGGATGACCTCTCTCGCCACTTCTATTCACATAGTATTGGAAGTTCTGGCCAGGGTAATCAGGCAAGAAAAAGAAATAAAGCATACTGAATTACGAAAAGAGGAAGTCAAATTGTCCATATTTGCAGATGACATGATTGTATATTTAGAAGATCCAATTGTCTCAGCCAAAAATCTCCTTAAGCTGATAAGCAACTACAAGCAAAGTCTCAGGATACAAAATCAACATGCAAAAATCACAAGCATTTCCATATACCAATAATAGACAAACAGAGAGACAAATTATGAGTAAACTCCCATTCACATTTGCTACAAAGAAAATAAAATACTTAGGAATACAACTAACAAGGAATGTGAAGGACTTCTTCAAGGAGAACTACAAACCTCTGCTCAAAGAAATAAGACAGGACACAAACAGATGGAAAAACATTCCATGCTTATGGTTAGGAAGACTCAGAATCATGAAAATGGCTATATGGCCCAAAATAATCTATAGATTTAATGCTATCCCCATCAAATTACCATTGACTCTCTTCATAGAACTGGAAACAGAAGAAAAACAACAACAACAACTCTACATTTCATATGGAACCAAAAAATAGCCGACATAGCCAAGACAATCCTAAGCAAAAAAAAAAAAAAGCCCAGCTGGAGACATCATGCTATCTGACTTCAAACTATACTACAATGCTACAGTAATCAAAACAGCATGGTACTGGTACCAAAACAGAGACATAGACTAATGGAACAGAACAGAGGCCTCAGAAATAATACCACACATCTACAACCATCTGATCTTCGACAAACCTGACAAAAACAAGCAATGGGGAAAGGATTCCCTATTTAATAAATGGTGTTGGGAAAACTGCCTAGCCATATGCAGAAAGCTGAAACTGGATCCCTTCCTTACACCTTATACAAAAATTAATCCAAATGGATTAAAGATATAAACATAAGACCTAACACCATAAAAACCCTAGAATAAAACCTAGGCAATACCATGCATGACATAGGCATTGGCAAGGACTTCATGACTAAAACACCAAAAGCAATGGCAACAAAAGCCAAAATAGAAAAATGAGATCGAATTAAACTTATCGCTTAAGTTGCACAAGTTCACAGGTAGAGAATTGTGCTCCAGGAGCTATGGTTAATGGATTACATTGAGGCCTCTTATATATGCTTGGATTTGATGTAGAAGTTATACTGAATTGATGATATTTTGATGAGATTCTGGACTTTGAGCTGATAGTGTAATGGAATGAGAATCTGAGGAACCCTGAAAGGGGGTGGACAAGTTTTGCATTTCAGAAAGACTTCAATAGTCTGTATCAGAGAGTGGCAGATTCTCCCCACCCCACCTTGCCCCCACCATTGTACAGGTACTGTGTAACCATTTTCCTTGAGTGTGGGCAGGATCTAAGAATATGATGGGATAGTGAGTCTGTTATGTTACGTTATGTTACATTATGTTAAGTTACATTATGTTATGTTATAATACTTCATCATAGCAGGCCGATCCTCCTGCTGGCTTGCAGAAGTAAGATGCTATTTTGGTTAGGTCCTAAGGGCTACTTCTGGAAGCTGAAAGTGACATCTGGCTGACAGCCAGCAGAAGATGGGAAACTTAGTTCTACAACTGTAAGGAACTAAATTCTTCCAATAAATTAAATGAGCTTGGAGAAGACTTTGAGCCTCAGGTGTGATCATAGTCCTGACCAACACGTTTTTTAGCCTTGTGACAGCCAGCTAACTCAGATCTACAGGCCTGATTTACAAAAACTGTGAAATAATTGGATGCTGTTTTAATCCATTATATTTGTGATAATTTGTTATATGGTAATAGACAAATAATGCATCTACCCTCAAAATGATATTAGGAATCCATAAATTCCTAATTGAGCATTTTGCTTAAATAGTTAAATGTAAATGCATTATTTCAATAGTTCCCAGTCTTTCATTACATATTATCCTTTTGAGAATGTTAACAATTATAAAAACTTTTAAAAATATTGTCATAGGGCCAGGTGTGGTGGCTCACCCCTGTAATCCCAGCACTTTGGTAGGCCAATGTGGGTGGATCATAAGATCAGGAGTTCAAGACCAGACTGGCCAACATGGTGAAACCCCATCTCTACTAAAAAATACAAAGATAAGCTGGGTATGGTGGCTTGTGCCTGTAATCCCAGCTACTTGGGAGGATGAGGTAGGAGAATTGCTTGAACCAGGATCCGAGAGGCAGAGGTTGCAGTGAGCCGAGATCATGCCACTGCACTCCAGCCTGGGCTACACAGCGAGACTCCATCTCAAAAAATAAAATTGTCATAATTCTTAAATTGTACTTAACAAAAATCTGGAAAATATGTTTTTAGAAAAAACAAAATATGGAGTTTGAAAAATAGAACATTTACAAGTTATAAATAATATTACTTATGAAATGCTTTTATAGACTATTTTCATCAATAGTTGTTTATCTTTTATTTAAATACTTGAAATGTAGAAATTAACAATAAGTGTTTTGTAAATAAGGATTGCTAGAGAAAAATAGTTATGTTCTGTGTGGTGTGGCTTTGTACTTTCACACTAAAAATGATAATTCAGATTGTATTGACTGAATAGCATTGGAATGTCATCTGCAATACACCTCCAGTATATAATATAATTAGGATGCAATGAATAAATTATCCTTTGCTCCTTGATACAAGGTGCAGCTTGTTAGTGTAGGGGTCATTTGTAAGCCAATTTTGTTATTACCCTTAAATAGCATTGTTGTTAAATTGTGATAAATGGGAAACCATAAATTGGAGAGAATTTTAATGGTCATTATCTTCATTAGCTAATGAGATGTGCTAATTATGTTTGTAAGTGACAGTAATTTAGAAGACCTGCCTTAAAGGGCTCACAGAGCAATAACTAGGTCAGTCCTCTTCAATGTGTTTTCACAATATGGAAGGGAATTGATAATGAGAAACTAAATTCAATAGTAATATTTTCTATAAAATTTTCATTAAAATGTCTCCTTAAATTATGTAAGGTTTTATGTTGTTCTTCCATAACACATTTGCATACAATCTAAGGTACTAAGAATATGACATAGAAAATTAAATTAAGGCAGTACTATTTGAAATATAGTCCCTAGACCCATGGGGATCCCCAAGAGCCTGTCAGGGGTGTTTGAGGTTGAAACTAATTTTGTAATAATCAAATGATGTATTTTCTGTTTTCACTGTGTTGACAGTGACAGCGATGCTAAAAAAAAAATGATGGTGGGTAAAAATACTGATACCTTTGGTTAAGTCACTCAGTAACATCTACATATATCAAGTATCATGTATGCTAGAAATATATATAATTTGTATGCATAAGTTAAAAATTGATCAGTTAAGCAATTAGTTGATATAAGAAACACTAGTGCCTTTGCATACATCAAGAAAGTGGCTTCAAACCATATTAAAACTCATGTATACTTCAACATTAAACAAGCAGAAGAGAAAAAAGAGAGGATTAAAAAAGAAAGAAAGCAAGATAAAAAATGAAAAAGAAAGGCAGAAGAGGGAAGGAAGGAAGAAAGGAAGAAAGGGGAGGGAGGGAGGAAGGGAGGGGAAGGGAAGGGAAGAGAAGGAAGGAAAGAAGGAAGGAAGGGAAGGAGGGAGGGAAGGAAGGAAAAAAGGAAGAAAGAAAGAAGGAAAGAGGGAAGGGAGAAGGGAAGAAAAGGAAGAAAGGAAGGAAGCAAAGGGAAGGAAGGCAAGAAGGAATAAGAGGGGAAGGAAAGAAGAAAGGAGGGAAGGAAAGAAGGAAGGAAAGGGAAGGGAAGGAGGGAGGGAGGGAAGGAAGGAAGGAAGGAGAAGGGAAGAGAAAAAAGAAAGGATGAAAGGGAGGAGAAGGAAGGAAGGAAGAAGGAAGAGAAGGAAGGAAGAGGAAGGCAGGGATAAAGGAAGGAAAGAAGGAAGGGAGAAGGGAAGAGAAGGAAGAAAGGAAGGAAGCAAAGGGAAGGAAGGAAGGAAAGGTTTAGGGAAGAGAAGGAAGAAAGGAAGGAAGCAAAGGGAGGAAGGAAGGAAGGAAGGGAGGGAGGAAAAAAAGATCAATTTCTCCTTGATAAAATACACACACACACACAAATTTTGTACCCTGGGGCATGCATCATTTTTTTATATTCAGTGTGTAGAAGAAATAGGAAATATGCATGAAGCTCTAATACTGTGTTATTAAGCTAAGTACTTGTGTGGCACTTTGAGTTGTGAACTGTGAGCTACGCTACCTGTTACCTCATGCAATGTTGTTTTTACCTAGTTTTTCTTTGCATAGTGCCAGAAAAAAATTGGATTGCTTAAAGTTGGGCATTTGGCAGACATGTTTTGACCGTGAACAGAAACCCTGCTTCTTCAAGAAAATGACTTGTTAGCATTTGTTGCCAGTGATAACATTCTATATTTCAAACAAATGTAAAATTTTGTAAAGCTCGTGTTTGCCCCATGAGTTTGACAGTATTGTAACACTTAAAAGACTTCCTGATGAGATAATTCATATTAGCAAATGTCATTTTTAAAATAATATGTGTCCACATTGAAAGATATATACTTCTCGGTGAACAATTTTTTTTTAAATAATTGATGTATGAGTAAAAAATGTTACAAATAATAAATGGATAAAAAATGTGTTCAAAGTGTAAGATTGAACAATTATTTCAATTAATAAAATATAAAAATTTAATAAGGTAGTTTTAGATTCCATTTGGCAATTAAACTTTATAAAAACTACGAATTGTTGAGTTTGGTTGTACTATTTAAAAATCTCACAATTATCTAAAAAAGAATCTTAAAATACCTCCCTTTTCAACTACATGTCTGAATAAAATTACATTTTTATGGTGCTTCAACTAAACAGCATATTGAAAGGATTGAAACATAGAAGCAGATGTAACAATTCCACTGGCACTATTATGCCATAAGGAAAACATTAAAGAGATTTTCAAAAAATGTAAAACAGTGACCAACATTAATTCTTTTCATCTTGGTCATATATGTGTTTAAAATACTTATGTAAACATATTATATCTGTATTATTTTTAAATAAGTTAGTCAATGGATATTTTTAAATCTTTAGTTTTTATTTGCAATATAGTAAATATTGGCTCACACAAATCATAGAAAAATATATTTGGGCTTATAATACATTTTAAGACCTTAAAGTTGTCGTAAGACTAAAGTTGTGAAAACTACTGTCTTATGGTAATTGAAAGTTAGTAGATAGGTTGACTTTTTGATAGAAAATATATTGGAGAATAAAAGAACACTTACAAATGTGTTCTTAATCCATATATACTTTAAGTTAAATTAGTTCAACACTGAATGGCATGAATTATTATTGTAATCAATACTTTAAGTATTTTGAAACATGGGAGACAAAAAATGTATTTGCTTCTTATTGATTATTCCATGTAAGAGAGATGAACAAGGGATCAGAGAGGAACCTAGAGAGATTCAGCTCATTGGTGAATAAACAAATTATCATTTTACTTTTTTTATTCATCATGATTTTAAAAGTATTTGTAGGTATTAAATGTTTTATTAATTGTAAATACAAAGAGTGGATGAATTATCTAATATCAAGCATGTGTGTTCTGTATGAATAATGATCAATGATGCTGCAATGAGATGCTAGTATTTCTCGCTACAGGTGTAAGATGTCGCAGAAATGAGAAGACACTATGGCATGTAGTAGTCTACTATTCTATGCTTCAGAGCTGTGAGTTCTTTCCTTAACAGAGAACATTGTATTAATTCTATTTTCTTTTGTTATTTATATAATTTTAAATATTATTTAATTTTCAGAGACAGGGTCTCGCTACGTTGCCCAGGCTGGAGTGCAGTGGCTATTCACAGGTGCGATCCCACTATTGATCAGCACAGGAGTTTTGACCTACTCTGTTTCTGACCTGGGCCAGTTCACCCCTCTTTAGGCAACATGGTGGTCCCTTGCTTCCGGGAGGTCACCATACTTATGCTGAACTTAGTGTGGATACCCGATCGGCATAGTGCACTACAGCCCAGGACTCCTGGGCTCAAGCGATCCTCCCACCTCAGCCTCCCGTTAGCTAGGACTACAGGCATGGGCCACGGCACCCAGCTTAATTTTATTTTCTACCCTGAAGAAAATCACAGCCAGCAGCTTTCTATAATTGAGTAGATTATAGAAATTCTACTCAATTTCTATAATCTATAAAGGTAAAATTCCATGAAATACTAAACAAAGATGAAATAATATTTTAAAATTGCATCATTCAAAATGTTGACATATGCATACACAATCAGTTCACAATGTTCTCTGTGGAACTTTCCTCAGTTCTTAAAATCTAATATAATCCCCAAATGTTTTGGTCAAACTGACCCACCTTACAGTGAAGAGAAAAGGTAACTGAGACAATAAACTTTAAATGGGACAACTTTTATGCTATAATGTAGAGAAATACACTAACAATGTTCACAGAAGTCACTTTTCAATCTAACTTTCCATTCTCCTGTAGCTCTAAGATAATAAAAAGGGAAAATACTGTGAATATACTTTATTATATTGTTACATGTATGGGAAAATACTGTGAATATACTTTATTATATTGTTACATGTATGTCACATTTCAGCAATAATCACGTTTTCACTGATGATTTAGTGATAATAGAATGTTTTGTATAGAAATGGTGCTGCTGGAGAAAAAAATGACCTCAAAGAGGTTTTTTTTTTTTGCTTTCTTTTACTCTATTAACTGAATAAAATAAAGATACAAACTTCATGGTCATAACATTTAAATGCCTATTTTTTTTTCCAAATAAATGATTTTTAGTAGAGTTATGGGTACCTGTTATTTTTTGTTACCTACCGTGATGGTTAATTCTAAGTGTCAACTTGCTTGGATTGAAGGATACAAAGTATTGATCCTGAGTGTGTCTGTCAGGGTGTTGCCAAAAGAGATGAACATTTGAGTCACTGGGCAGGGGAAAGCAGATCCACCCTTAATCTGGAGGAAACAATCTAATCAGTTGCCAGGGATTATAAAGCAGGCAAAAACGTGAAGCAATGAGACAGACCTAGCCTCCCAGCCTACACCTTTCTCTCATGCTGGATTGCTTCCTGCCCTAGAACATCAGACTCCAAGCTCTTTAGTTTTGGGACTCGGACTGGCTCTCTTAGATCCTCAGCTGACAGACGACCTATTGAGGGACCTTGTGATAGTGTAAGTTAATACTTAATAAACTATTCATATATATGGATATTAGTTCCACGTGTGTGTGTGTGTGTGTGTGTGTGTGTGTGTGTGTGTGTGTGTGTGTGTATATATATATATATATATATTTCTATTAATTTTGTCCCTCTAGAGAACACTAATACACCTACTCTTATTCTCTCACTTATTTTATAAAGACATCAATTGGGTTTGAAATTTAATCCGTTTTACCAGAAATGTTACTAACATTGTTTTGCGGATAATTGTCATGTTTCTACTGGGATCAAAAACAATCCACTTTCTTGTGCATAGGCTGGAGAAGAGGACTTTATAATTTTCATCAGGTGTGAGCTCTTTTATTGTTTACTACTTGGCTAAGGAAAAGGTTATGGTACTTTAAATTTTATTTACCTAAGTATAAAAATACGAACACATAACAGTGTGTAGAATAAATTGCATATCAATTCTACTCATATATAGTCATTAAAATGTAGTTTTTTAATCTAAATATTTATTTTGTAAAAAGAATTAATAACAATGTAAAAGGGCCTCAAATGCAATCAATTAAAATTATTCTTCAAAAGAGCCTCATAATTATTTTAATACATGTGGAAAATATTTCTGAGTTATTAACCTAGTTAGTGCTAACTACAGATATGATAATGCTTCAGTTTAAATGCTACAACCAGACCATCAATACTCTATGGAACAGTGAATGCTACCACTGAAGATATTGATGTTCTTGACCAATTTCCTGGTTTGCATATTAGGTTCTCCAAATAATCTCAATCAAAAAGTACTTTAAAATTATCCCAATGCATAAACATGTAAATATTAGCATAATTATTACACGATTACTTCAGCAAATAATTACAAGTTGTGAATGATAGCCGAAGTCAGATATGAATTAAATATTAAGATATTTAAGTGTTTATATATGTGTGTGTGTGTGTATATATATATATATATATATAAAATATCAAATTTTTTACCATCCTGTATCATGCTAATTCTGAAGCATCATTTTAATCTTCATTAGATCATGTAAAACTGGCAATGGGAAATATGGCTGATGCAGTTATCTACGTACATAAAGGTACATAGAAAAAGCACAACATCCCTTCCACAGTCTTTGTGGAAGATTTCATTCTCTCACATTTTTCTCTCTCCTTTTTCTCTTTCTCTGCCTAAATAAATCACTTTCTGAAAAACAAAAACAAAAACAAAAAAGTACCATCACAACAAAACAACGTAAAGTGGAGAAATCTTGTTAGGTATCTAAAGTTTTCTATATGATCCAATTCATTGTTAACAATCAATTATTTATTTTTAAAAAGTCACGCATAATAAAATAAATCCAATGTTTTTACATTTCAAAATCTTGGTTATTAAAAATATCTGGCTTTTCAGTGACATAGAATTAGTGGCTTTTTGACAGACTGAGTACATTTTCATGCCCAGCAGGAATGTGAGCTAAGCTATTCATCCAACACAGTCTAAATTCTCCATTTTACTGAGTGACAAATCTATTGTGATGACTAGCTTCCCAGGAATGATTTTTTTGGCCATAAAAACAAAGATTTAAAGAAAAGAAAAATGATCTCAGGATACATATGGATAATGATACAAGAGACGACTAAAATGACCTGAAGATATCTAAATAAACTCAGTTCAATCTCCGACAAACAAATGTCATCATTATTCCAATTTTTCCTAAGAAAACACATCAGTTATTCATATTAGATTAAAGTTAATGAGCAACTTTGAAATTACATTTATTTTATATTTCCTCCCTAATATTTATGTCCTTTTCTCTAACTACACCGCCTGAGTTGATACTTCTCTGAAAAGACAACTTTTTTTTCGTGTTATTATAGAGAAAAATAGAGTGCTTCGTTAATAGAAAAATATTCCTAAAAGTCAAGAGGAAAATCAAAAGAAAAGTAATAAACTCCTTTTTTCTCTATGGATACCAATAGTGTGTTATTATTTTTGAAAAAATATATGTAGCAAAACTCCTTTGGAATAAATCTGCAGTTTTGTAATTGTCTGGATGTACAAAATTTCTGTTTGACAAAAGAAACATTCAAACTGAAAGTGCCAGATTATTTCAGAATGCCCAAAAAATAAGGCATAGGAGCAATGTAAAAGATTATGGTAATCTAAAAACACGGACTTAAACCAAGACTGAAGAATATCAAAACCTTTTTTAAAAATAGTACATTTATTTTCAAGTAAGTGCAAAACTACGTGTAGCTTTCTGGTATACTTATGCATAAGAATTAAAATAAAAAATATAAATATTTTATGCCTGTACCATAATAGTTGTTTATATAACCAGAGCAATGTGAACTCTTTCTTGAACACCACTGTTATTGGTGATAAAAGACAAGATGTGAAGATTAATTTCTTGTTCCAACTTGACTGGATTATGAGATGCCCTAAAAACTGGAAACGTGTTTTTTCTGGGTGTGTCAGTGAATGTGTTTCTGGAAAATATCAGCTTTTGAACTGGCAACTAGTAAAGACCACTGACCTGACAAATGCAATGAAAAATTAGCTTTTAAATTGGTAGTTAGTAACAATGACTGACCTCACAAATGTGGGTGGACATCACCAACTCTGTTGAAGATCTAAATAAAACAAAAAGGGGAAGCAGGGCAAAGGCACCCTCTGCTTGATCTGGGACATCCACCTACTCCTCTTGGATATGGGCACTCTTGGTTTTAGGGACTTTGACTTGGGCTGTGACTTACACCATTGTCTCCGCTGGTTCTCAGGCTTCGGGGTTCATACTGGAACAATACCAACTTTTCTCAGTCTCCAGCTTGCCAGTGTCAGATTATAGACTTCTCAGCCTCCATAACTGAGTGAGTCAATCCCTGGTAATAAATCTCTATCTACCTAGCTTATTGGCTCTATTTCTCTGAAGAACCCTGACTAATACACTAGAGAATGCTTTATGCAGGAAAATAAACTGAAAGCTTTGCAGTCTCAAAATTTCCTTTTGGCAGCAATTTGGATTTGAGGTGATAGGAAATAAATATAGAAATTACAGTTACACTATTGCCATAGTACAAGAAAAAAAAAGTATGTATGTATGTATGTTTGTTTGAGACAGGATCTTACTCCATTGCCGTGGCCAAAGTGCAGTGGTGTGATCTCAGCTCACTGCAACCTCTGCCTCCTGGGTTCAAGAGATTCCCTTGCTTCAGCTTCCTGAGTAGCTGGGTTTACAGGCATGCACCACCATGACTGACTGAGTTTTTTGTATTTTTAGTAGAGACAGGATTTCATCATGTTGACCACGCTAGTCTCAAACATGGGCCTCAAGTGATCTGCCCAACTAGGCCTCTCAGTGTGCTGGGATTGCAGGCATGAGCCACCACACCTGGCCTAGGTATGTTTATATCTAAATAGGAAAAAGGAAGAGGGGAAGATATATGAGCCATAAATATAGGTAAAATACACAAGATTAAATTAACTCAGGAAGGTATGAGCTTATGTTTCAGATAGTGTCTTATACAATTAGTAAAAGATAACCTCATGACTAAAAACATGACAGAACAAAATGTGGAACATATTTAGGAGCTGGAAGGAACACATAATATGTTCATTTTTGGGCAATCAGAAATTCAAGTATTGGACATCTGGTTCGACAAAGCCAGTCTACTGAACTTACAAATGTGCAATTCAGAATTTGAATATTAGATATAGATTTGGATATTTTGATCATATAGTTAATAAATAAGGCAATATTGGTTTAAAGAAAATGTATAGAATTTTTATATGGCATGAACTAGGGGTTCAATTTTATATTCAATTTTCCCAGTACCATTTCCTGAAAAGGAGGTCCTTTCCCCAAAGTATATTCTTGTCATTTTTGTCAAAGATCACTTAACTGGAAATATGTGGCTTCATTCCTGGGTTCTCTGTTTTGTTTCATTTATCTATGTGTTAATTTTTATATCAGTGTCATGATGTTTGGGTTACTAGATCCTCGTAATATAATCTAAGTCAAGCAATGTGATGCCTCCAGCTTTGTTCTTTTTCCTCAGAATTGTATTGACTATTTGGGCTCATTTTTTTATTCCATATAAACTGTGGACTTTTTTCCTAATTCTGTGAAAAATGATGTTTGTATTTTGATAGAGATTACATTAAATCTATAGATTGCTTCTAATTCATGAGTATAAAATATTTTTCCATTTGCTTGTGTCATCTTAAATTTCTTTCACTGATATTTCGTAGTTTTCCTTGTATAGGTTTTTTTACTAGCTTGGTTAAAGTTATTCCTAGGAATGTTGTTTTGTTTTGTAGCTATTGTAAAAGAGATTGCCTTTTTTATTTCCCTCTCATAAATCATTACTGGTGTATAGAAACATGACTGAATTTTGCAATTTGATTTTGTATCCTGAAACATTACTGAATTCATTTATCAAATCTGTCAATTTTATTTCATTTCAACTATTATTTTACATTCATGAGGTACATGTGCAGGTTTGTTGCATGAGTACTTGTGTGACAGTGAAGTTTGAGTATGAATGGTCTCACCACCCACTTAGTGAGCAGAGTAGCCAATAGGTAGATTTTCATCTTTTCCCTCCTTCCTTCTCTCATCTTTTTAGTAGTCCCCAGTGTTTATCATTCCCATCTTGATATCGAGTACCCAATGTTTAGTTCTCACTTACAAATGACAATATACTGCATTTATTTTTTTGTTTCTGCATTAATTTGCTTAGGATAATGGCCTCCAGCTACCTATATGTTGCTGCAAATGACATGATTTCATTTTTTATGACTGCATGGCATTCCATCCTGTATATGTACCACATTTTCTTTAACCAGTCCATTGTTGATAGGCATCTAGGTTGAATCCATGTCTCTGCTATTGTGAATAGTACTGCAATGAACATATGTGTCTTTTTGGTAAAATGTTTTGTTTTCCTTTGGGTATTGGTGGAATATTTAGGTTTTTCTAAATATAAGATCAAATTCTCAGCAAACAGGGATAATTTAATTCTTATTTTCCAATTTAAATGTCATTTATTTATTTCTCTTGCTTGTTTGTTCTAGGTAGGACTTCCTGCAACTCAATATAGATTAAAGACTTAAAGAAATTGGGCACAGTGGCTCATACCTATAATCCTGGCATTTTGGTAGGTCAAGCTGGGAAGATGGCTTGAGATCAGGAGTTTGAGACCAGCTTAGGAAACACAGAGAGACCCCATATCCATAGAAAGTGTTAAAAATTAGCTGGGCATGGTGGTGTTCCCAACTACTTGGGAGGTTGTGGTGGGAGGGTCATAAGCCCAGGAGAATGAGGCTGCAGTGAGCTAAAATTATGCAATGCACACAAGTCTGGGAGACAGAGCAAGACCCTGTCTCAACAACAACAAAAACGACTTAATCATAAGAATCAAAACTTTAGAAGTACTAGAAGAAAAGCTAGGGAAAACTCTTCTGGACATTGGCCTAGGCAACACATTTATGACTAAGACTGCATAAGCAGCAAGAACAAAAAGTAACCAACTGGTATTTAATTAAACTAAAAAGCTTCTGCACAACAAAATAAACATCTAACAGAGTGAAGATATAACCTGTTGAACGGGAGAAAATACTTGCAAACTATGTACTCAACAGAGGATAAATATTCACAATATAGAAGTAATACAAATGACGGAACACCAACAACAGCAAAAATAAATAATCCCATTAAAAATGGGAAAAGATGGGAATAGACATTTTTAAAAAGGAGGTATACAGATGGCCAACAGATAAATGTGAAAATGTTCAACATCACTAATAATCAAAGAAATGCAAGTCAAAAACACAATGAGATAACATCTTATCCCAATCAGAAAGGCTATTATTAAAAAGACAAGAAACAGGTAGTGTTGAGAACATGGAGTAAAAGGAACTCTCATACACTGTTGATGAAAATATAAATTAGTACGGTCCCTATGAAAACAGTATTCATATTTATCAAAGAACTAAAAATAGCACTACTATTTGATCTAGCACTTCCACTACTTTTCCCAAAGGGAAAGACATCAATATATCAAAAATATACTTCACTCCTATGTTTATCACAGCACTATTCATAATAGAATATATATGGAATAAATAAAAGTATCCATGCTATATATACACAGTGTAGTACTATTCGGTCATGAAAAATCATGTCTTTTGCAGCAACATGGATACAGCTGAAGGCCATTATCCTAAATGAAACAAGTTAAGAACAGAAAGACAAATATTATATACTCTTACTCATAAGTGAGTGTAAACATTATATTCACATGTATGTAGAAAATAAAATAATAGATATTGTAGATTTAAAAAGGTGAGGGGGTAAAATTTAGGGGATTGATGACAAATTAGTTTAATGGGTACAATGCACATTATTTGGGTGACAGATACTCTAGAAGCCCTGATTTGACCACTAGGCAATCTATGGTGTAACATTGCACATATACTCTATATATTTGTACAAATAAAAAGGAGAAAAAGAAAATATACAGAATTCCAAAATAAAGACAACTCAATAATGCTAGGACAAGCCAACATGCAATAAGAATACATGTCACCTATGAAGCATGTCTGCCAAAAAAACATGAACCTGAATTTGATCATGCGGAACCACTCACACATATACAGATATGAATCATTAAACAAGATGATGACCTGAATGTTTCAAAAATAAAATCAGTGTAAAACAATAAAGAAAGAAAAGGAAAAGAAAAAAATGATGCAGGAGGTTTCTTTATTTAAAAAAAAATGAATAAAGACATAAATTGCCCAGTTGCAATGTGAATCTCAATAGGATCTTGAGTAATACAAGCAGCTAGCTATAAAATTTTGAAGGCAAATGTGGAAATTGGAATATAAATTGAATATTTTATGATATAGAATTATTATTACACTTCTTAGATGGAATACTGGTATTGTTTTTAGGTAAGATTTTAGGGAATTAATTGTGTCCCCCATATGACAAAAGCTTAATATCACTGATCATTAAAGTAATGCAAATCAAAACCACAATGAGATATAATTCCATGCCAGTCAGAATGGCTATTATTAAAAAGTGAAAAAATAACAGATTCTGGCAAGGTTATGGGGAATAAAGGAATGTTTATCCACTGTTGGTGGGAGTGCAAATTAGTTCAACCATTATGGAAGACATTGGAGATTCCTCAAAGACCTAAAAACAAAAAATACCATTGGACCCACCAATTCCATCACTGGGTATATATCAAAAGGAATATAAATCATGCTATTATAAAGACACATACCCATGTGTGTTCATTGCAGCACTATTCACAATAGCTAAGACATGGAATCAACCTAAATGCCCATCAATGGTAGACTGGTAAAGAACATGTGCTACATATACAACATGGAATACTATGCAGCCATAAAAAATGAGATCATCTTCTTTGCAGGGACATGAATGGAGTTGGAGGCCATTATTCTTAGCAATCTAATGCAGGAATACAAACCCAAATACTACATGTTCTCACTTACCGGTAGAAGCTAAATGATGAAAACACATGGACCACATAGAGGGGACCAACACACATTGGGGCCTATCTGAGGGCACAGGGTGGGAGGAGGGAGAGAATCAGGAGAGATAACTAAATGGGTACTAGACTGAATACCTAGGTGATGAAATAATCTGTACAACAAACATCCATGACACAGTTTGCCTGTATAACATGCCTGAACATGTATCCCTGAACTTAAAATAATAATTAATTAAGTAAATTAAAAAATAAAAAAGCAGAAATGTAATTTTTTGACTGGATTTTGAGAAAAGGTCTTTAAGGAAATAACAATGGATAAATGAGATCAGAAGTTTGACACCCTAATCCGCTGGAAGTGTTGCCCTCATGAGAGGTTGGTCAATGGTTACAAAGTAGAGCTCAATAGGAGGAGTAAGGTTTTGTATTCTATTGCTCTATATAGTGACTACAGTAACCATAATGTATTGTATATGCAGAAATATCTAGACAAGAGCATTTTTTTTGAGATAGAGTCTCGCTTTGTTGCCAGGCTAGAGTGCAGTGGTGAGATCTCAGCTCACTGCAACCTCTACCTCCCGGGTTCAAGTGATTCTTCCCCCTAACCCTCCCGAGTAGCTGGGACTACAGGCACACACCACCATGCCCAGCTAATTTTTATATTTTTTGTAGAGATGGGGTTTCACCATGTTGGCCAGGATAGTCTCGATCTTTTGACCTTATGATCTGCCCACCTCAGCCTCCAAAAGCGCTGGGGAAGAGAGTAATTTTAATGTCCTTACCACAAAGAAATGACAAGTGTTTGAGGTGAGGGATATGCCAATTATCCTGATTTGATTATTACACAACCTATATATGTATTGACACTTCACACTCTACCCCAGAAATAGGTACAACGATTATGTGTTAATTAAAACAAAATTAATAAAAGAAAGAAGAGGACAATGCACCAGTGACACACACACACACACACACACACACACACACACACACACACGACATCACACACACTCAAACACCCAGGAAGGGCCTTGTGAGGACACAGACAGAAGGTGCCTGTCTATGAGACAAGGAAACCGGCCTCAGTGAAAAACAAATATCCTTACATATTGAGTTAGACTTCCAGCCATGACAACTGTGAGAAATAAATTTCTCTTGCTAAGCACACACTCTGCAGTACTTTGTTATGGCAGTAGAAAACTAGGGTACAGTGGAATGTTTCTTATTTAAGAATTATGCTGAAACATTTAGAGAGGACATTTTATAATATCTGCTACTTGCTGTCCAGAGACAGAGGGAAGAGAGAGAGAGAGAGAGAGAGAGAGAGAGAGAGAGAGAGAGAGAGAGAGAGAGAGAGAGATTAATTTGTTTTAAGTTTGTCGGTATTAGCTGCACTATTTTTCAATATATTGGACATTTTTCTGAATAAAAAGTTAAAGAAAACTAAAGGGAGGTGAGTATTTCAACTCTTTTTTTTTAAAGTGAATTGGATCAAAAAGAGAGTTTGGAGAGGAAGTGATAATTAAACAAAATACGGAGGATAGCGAGTAGCAAAACAGGCAGATGACAGCGTAGAGGAAAAAGTGGACTCAAAGCAGAAATCTGTAAACCACATTTGAATAGGAAGAGTCGCAGAGAGGCATACTAGTTTCAGGACTGAGGAGTAATTGTTAGTAATCGTAATGAGAGCAGTATCTGAGATGGATTGGGTCAAAGATTCTAATGATGTGAGCTGAAGAGAGAAGGGAGAATAAGAAAGTAAAAAGTAAGCGTGATTAACTTTTTTTTGTTAGCTTTGTTTCAAAGACTGATTTTGGAGGAAAGGCTTTGGCATAGTATGTTGAGGGAGTAGATAAAGTTTTCTTTCCTTTGTTTTCTTAGATGAGAAAGAAAAGCATTTTGTATGTTTCAAGAAAATAATGTAGAACAATGGATGGAAATATAGAAGAAAGTACAAGGTCCTATTTGTTGGAGTGAGATTAAATCACACATTGCAATGATAATAAGCAGTCCATAATATTATTTTCTTCATTCAGAAGATAAAACTGAAGCTAAACATAACATATTTATATTGAGATAACATACTAATAAATAGTACTAGCTCTATGTGATTCCAAAGCCCATTCATTTTTTTCTACTGCATCATTGTACAAATCTATATTCTGTACCTCACTTAAAACCACTAACCTGTACATAATAATGAATGAAATAATTCTGAAATAATTCTGATAATAATGAATGAAATAATAATTCTGCAGTTAACAACTGCAAGGATTTCTAAGGAATCATGAATGACCACTATTATTCTCTATCAAACGGTAAACACTTCTGTCCATTCTCCCTAATGTGAAATTTTTCAATGTAATAGCTAAATGCTAATGAAAATGCAATAATGTTAATGTATATGGGCAAACACTACGAATAAACTAGTAAATGGATTTAACTGTTTGTAAGCAAACAATTTACCATATGCTGATAATCACTTAGGATTGTGCAAAAGTACATTTACTTAGGAAATTGCCATCTCTATTCATACATTTGCAATTGTCCTTTGTCATTTGGGTCTTGTAATTTCAAGGTATTAAGATGCAAAACATTAGCTCTCAATGCTTCATTTAGGAAAAATTCAACAAACAGAAATATTGGGACCTAAGATAGACAATATGGTACCTATAAATATTATTAAAACATTATGAAGTTGTATTGATGTTCAAAGAGCTCAAGGGATTAGGGTCATCTGGAGTAAAAAAATATATATATTTATTAAGGCAAGGCAGATAATATGAAAAAATCTGATTTAAGAAGCACTATGAAATAGCTCAGAAAAAATATTTAAATGATCGATCATATTACTGACTGAATATGCCTGAGTATTATTACTGTCAATTGATGGATGCAACATGATAACTAAGAACCTCTGTTGTCCAATGCTTGATATTTCAGGTTTAACGTGACAACTAGGTTTTTATGTAAATTTTCTGAATTATTAAATCTTGACAAAAAATTCAAACTAAAAAAAGTGTAATCCAAACAAAATACATATTTTATATTTGTTAGAAACACATTGTTAGTATTTCTTGACTTATCTGTTTGTGATATCAGTTGTCTCTCTTTAAAGCTTTCAGTAAATAAATGACTACTATGACACAGATGCAAACATGGAAATAGCAATAACATCAAACTTATACCAGGATGTTATATTAAAATAGAATAGTTAAGATTCTAAGACTAGTTAAGATATCAGAATAGTTAAGATTCTGAGAAATCAGTCATTACAGGTTAAAGTGAATCCTTTAAAAAGATATGTTGAAGTATCAACTCCCAGTACTTATATGTAAATAAGATTTTTGAAGATATAAGTAAGTTAAGATGACTTCTTTAGAGGAGGCTCTAATCCATCATGAGTGGTGTCAGAAAAGAAGAGAGATACAGGTGGAGACACAGAGAGAAAACATCCTATAACAATGAAGCAAGAAAGTTCAGTAATGTCTTTAACAAGCCAACGAATGACAAGGATTGCTAGCAAAGTCAGCAATACCAGAAGCAAAGAGAAAGGTACATATCAGAATGTTCCCTATTGGCTTTAGGTAAAGCATGGCCTTGCTGACACTTTCAATTTGAACTTGTAGCCTCCAGAACTAGAAAAATCAAAAAACAGAATATTTATGAACAAAAGAATGAATTCCCATACAGTGGCACATTTGTATTATATAATACCACTTAGCAAATATAAAGTATAAGCAGCATGACTGAATCTCAAAATAATTATGCTGAGTGAAAGACGTCAGAAAAACCTTACCCCCCAAAAAACCCTACTAGGGTACAATTTATATAAAATTTTTAGAAGTCAATCAAATGCATAGAGAGAGAAATCAGTCCAGTGTTTTCCTAGATTAGAATGGAGAAATACATAGAAATTTTCTGAGATGAGAGATATATTCCTCATCTTGATTGTTGCAATGGCTTCACAGATGAGTACATATGTCAAAAATTGTCAAGTTATAAACTTTGTGTGTAGCTTATATACACCAATTATGTTTCAATAAATCCATTCTTAACAAACAACAAATATGTATATTTGCCATATCAAAACCAGGAAGATAAAAATATATATATTTTGATACATGTAAAATCAATAAAATGAATTCCAGTGTCTTACAAGAATACCATTCTAGAAAATATCGGCTTCTGGCATATTATCACACCTTGAGAACATGTTTTTTATACTTTATAGAAAAAATATTTGGCAATAATTTATTAAACAATGTAAATTATTTCAAATGATGTTTGAAAATTGAATATACTACTTTGCATTGTGATTGTCTGAGGGTACTATAAAAAATACAATAGCATTCGAAAACTTCTGACCATGAATCATTTTGCCTTGCCATGCTTGTTATCCTTTCCACAAAGCCCATTTCTAGGTCCTTAAATGTTACTGTATCTAAGAAAACAAGATTTACCGGTAAGTATTGGACCATATGGATCCTGAAGAAAAGGAAAGCTAATTTTTTTTCATTATTTTCACCACACTTCTGAGGAGAAATGATGTTAGGACCTAAGATGATGTTTCACTTGATATGATTTGGCATTGTGTCCCTACCCAAATCTCATGGCCCATTGGCGGAGGTGCCTGGAGGGAGGTGATTGGACCATGGAGGCAGATCTCTCCCATTTTGCTCTTGTGATAATGAGTAAGTTCTCATGAGAAACGATGGTTTAAAAGTGTGTGGCACTTCCCCCATCATGCTCTCTCACTCTCCTGCTACCATATGAAGAAGGTCATTGTTTCCCTTTCACCTTTTACCATCATTGTAAGTTTTCTGAGGCTTCCTTATCATGCTTCCTGTTAAGCCTGCAGAACTGTGAGTCACTTAAACCTCTTCTTAAATTACCTAATCTCAGGTAGTTCTTTATAGCAATGTAAAAATGGACTAATACACCAGTTAACAGGTGTATCACACAAGCAATGTTTTACGGCATTTTCCATGAATAGTATTCAGTAATGTTTTTCTGTTCTGAGAACATGAAGACTCATTAAGAGGGAGGTGGAGCAAGGTGGCCAAATAGAAGCCTTCACTGATTAACCTCCCTGGAGGAACAGCAAACTACATAGCTCTCCACACAAAAAATCACCTTAATAAGAACCAAACTTTAGGTGAGTGATCAAAGTACCTAGTTTTAACTTCTTATCACTGAAAGAAGCACTGAATAGGATAGGAAAGACAGTCTTGAATTGCTCCCATCCTCTAGCAGTGGCTGCATGGTGTAGAGAGAGAACATTTTGCTTTGGAGGAAGGGTGAGCACAGTAATTTGAGGACTTTGCATCAGAACTCAGTGCTGCTCTGTCATAGTGGGAGGCAACACTGCTGTGGCCCATGCAGGGAGAATTTAGACCAGCCCTAGAAGGGAATTGCTCATCCCAGCAGGCAGAATCTAAATTCCAGCAAGTCTCACCAACAAGGGATAAATTGCTCTGGGGTTCTAAATAATCTTGAAAGGCATTCTAGGCCACAAGAACTGCAATTCATGGGCAAATCCTGCTGCTGTGCTAGGCTTGGAGTCCGTGAACATGGGAGACAAGTGACCTAGTGAGACACCAGCTGGGGTGGCCAAGTGAGTGCCCTCACCACTCCTCTGCTAATGGCAGGGAGTGCAGCTCACAGGTCCAGGAGAGACCCCTCCCTTCAATTGAGGAGAGGAGAGGGAAGTGTAAAAACAGCTTTGTCTTGCAACATGGATACCAGCTATACCATAGTTGGATAGGGCACTGGGCAGAGTCCGGAGGTCCCATTCCAGATTCTCACTCCTTAATGATATTTCTAGACCCACACTTGGCCAGAAGGGAACCCACTGTCTTGAAGGGAAACAACAAGTTCTGGCAGGATTCATACCCAGCTGAAAGAACCCTTGGGCCCTGAATAGTCAGCAGTACTCACTGTGGGCCTTGGTTGAGACTCAGAGACTCAGATGTGACTCAGCACATTCCTAACAGTGGTGACTATGGGATAAATTTTAGAAAAGGAGAGGAAAGAATAAAGGGAACTTTGTCTTACAGCTTAGGTATTAGCATGACCACAAGGGGTAGAGCACTAAGCAGGCTGTTATGGTCCTGGATTCCAGGCCTTGGCTCTTGCACAGTATTTCTGCAGTGGCCGTAGGACAGTGGGGAGCCCACTGCCTTGAATGGGGAGTCCCAGGCCTGGGAGTATTCACCACAAGCTGATTGAAGACCTCTTGGGCCTTCAGTGCACAGTGCCAGTAGCCAGGCAGTCCTGGCCACAGGCCTGGGGTACTGGTGACCATGGGAGAAACTCTTCTGCTTGTGGAAAGAGGATGAAGGAGTGGGAAGGACTTTGTCTTGTGACATGGGTGCCAGCTCAGCTGCATTAGAATACAGCATCAGGTACATTCCTAAGGTTTCCAGTGTCAGGCCCTGGCTTCAGGACTACCTCTCTGGAAGAGAACTCACTGCCCTAAAGAAAATGACAGAAGCCAGACTGCCTTTGCCACCTGCTGTTTTTAGAGCACTAGGTCCTTGAGTGAACATAGGCAGGAGCCAGGCAGTGGTTACTCCAGGCCTTGGGTGAGAACCAGCACCATGCTGGCTTCAAGATTCATCCAGTGCAGTCCCAGTGGTGATGGTCACAGGCTTGTTTGTGTCAACCCTCCCCCAACTCAATGCAACTCAGCACACACACACACACACACATACACACACACACACACACACACACACACACACACAGAGAGAAGAGAGAGAGAGAGAGAGAGAGACTTCATTTGTTTGGGGAAAGTAAGGAAAGGAAAAAGAGTTTCTGACTGGTAATCCAGAGAATTCTTCAAGATCTTATCTAAAACTACCCAGGCAGCACCTCTATGGAAACTTTAAGAGCCACAACATTACTGGGCTTTGAGTGCCTCCTAATGCAGATAGGGCTGAAGTAATCAGAAACTTAGATTACAACACTCAAGTCTGTTTCAATGCCTGGAAAGCCTTTCTAAGAAGAATGAGTAGAACAAGCCCAGACTATAAAGACTATAACAAATACCTAAGTTTTCACTGCACAGAAGCTGACAAACATCCACAAGCACTAAGACCATCCAGGAAAACATGACCTCACCAACAAACTAAATAAGGCACCAGGGACCAATCCTGAAGAGATAGAGCTATGTGACCTTTCAGACAGAGAAGTTCAAAATAGCTGTTATGAGGAAACTCACTGAAATTCACAATAACACAGAGAAAGAGTTCAGAATTATATCAGGTAACTTTAACAAAGAGATTGAAATGATTAAAAAAGCAGAAATTCTGGAGTTGAAAATGCAGTTGACATACTGAAGAATGTATCAGTCTCTTAGCAGCAAAACTGATCATGCAGAAGAAATAATTAGTGAACTTGAAAACAGGCTATTTGAAAATATACAGTAAGAGGAGAAAAATGCAAAAAGAATAACAATAATGAAGCCTACCGGCCACATCTGGAAAATAGCCTTAGAAAAGAAAATTCAATAGTTATTGGCCTTAAAGTAGAGATAGAATGAGAGACAGAGTAGCAATTTTATTCAAAGGGATAATAGATAACTTCTCAAACCAAGAAAAAGATATCAACATTCAAGTACAAGAAAGTTACAAAACACCAAGCAGATGTAACAGAAATAGACTATGTCAAGACATTTAGTAATCAAACTCCCAAAAGGCAAGGATAAAGAAAGGATCCAAAAATCACCAAGAGAAAAGAAAAAAATAAAATATAATGGAGCTCCAATATACCTCACAGCAGTCCCTTTGGTGGGACTCTTACAGGGCAGAAGAGAATGGCATGACAAATTCAAAGTGTTAAGGAAAAAAAAAATCCTAGAATAGGATATTCAGCAAAAATACCATTCACACATAAAAAATAAATACAGTCTTTCTGAGACAAACAAAAGCTGAGAAATTTCCTCAATATAAGAACTGTCCTACAAAAAATGCTAATGGGAGTTCTTCAATATGAAAGAAAAAAGGGATGTTAATGATCAATAAAATGTAAATTGAAGGTGAACTTGTGATAGCAAGTACATAGAAAAACATAGAATATGATATTTTAATTGTGGTATGTAAACTACTCATAACTTCAGTAGAAAAACTAAAAGATGATCTGAAAATAATAATAACTACAATAAATAGAAACCACAGAAGTTAAACAGCAGAGTCATAAAGTAAAAGTATAGTTTTTCTTTTCTTTTTGCTTATTTGACAGTTTGATTGCTTATGCAATCAGTTAAGTTGCATTAGTTAAAAATAATGGGTTATAAGATACTGTTTGCACGCCTCAAGGTAACCTCAAATCAGAAACCTACAACAGATACACAAAAAATAACATGCAAGAAATTAAAACATACTACCTGAGAAAATAAAAAATGAAAAGATATTTCATGTACCTAGGTTGGAAGCCAAGAAGTAAGGAAAGAACGAAGACCACAAAACAACCAGAAAACAAAGAAGAAAATAGCAGGAGCAATTCCTTACTTTTCAATAATTGCATTGAATGTAAATGAACTAAAATATCCAATCAAAAGACACAGAGGGGCAGAATGGATAAAAAAATGAGACCCAAAGATCTGCTACCTACAAAAAACACACATCTACAAAGACACACATGGACTGAAAATAAAGCAATAAAAAAGAGCATAAGTGGCTCTATTTATATAAGACAAAATAGATTTCAAGACAAAAACTTTAAAAAGAGACAGCAAAACGTGTTATATAATGATCAGAAAGTCAATTCAGCAAGATGATATAATAATTATAGATGTACATTTACCCCACACTGGATATATAAAGCAAATACTATAAAAGGCTGGGCACTGTGGCTTATGCCTCTAATTCCAGCACTTTGGGAGGCCGAGGCAGGTGGATCACCTGAGGACAGGAGTTCGAGACCAGCCTGGCCAGCATGGTGAATCCCCATCCCTATTAAAAATCCAAAAATTAGCTGGTCATGGTGGTAGGTACTTGTAATCCCAGCTATCTGGGAGGCTGAGGCAGGAGAATTGCTTGAACCTGGGAGGTGTATGTTGCAGTGAGCCAAGATTGTGCAATTGCACTCCTTCCTGGGTGACAAAAGAGAAACTCTGTCTCAAATATTGTAGGAGTGAGATAGGCTTAAATTCAATTACAGCTGCAGAGTTAAAGTCTTCACTTTCATCATTGGACAGATCATCCAGACAGAAAATCATCAAAGAAACACAGATTTAGTCTGCACTATAGACTAAGTGGACCTAATAGATATTTTTACAGAACATTTAATTCAATAACTTCAGAATACACCTTCTTCTCATCAATGTGTAGATCATTCTCAAGTATAGACCATATATTAGCCTATAAAACAAGCCTTAAAAAGTTCAAAAATATTGAAATTACATCAAAGGTATTATCGGAGTAAAATGGAATCAAATTAGAAATAAAAAAACAAGAGGAATTTTGGAAACTATAGAAACACATGGAAATTAAACAACATGCTTCTGATGACGAGTGAGTCAATGAAAAAATTAAAAAGGAAATTAAAAATTGTCTTAAAACAAGTCATAATGGAAACACAACAAACAAAAACCTATGGGATACAGTAAAACTAGTATTAAAAGGAAAGTTTATTTTTGTGGTAGCATACATCAAAAAGCAGAAAGACTTCAAATAAATGATCTAATAATTCATGTTAAAAATAAGAAAGTCAAGAGCAAACAAAATCCAAAATTAGCAGAAGAAAAGAAATAAAAAAGATCAGAGCAAAAATACATGAAATTAAAATAAAAAAGATCAAAAAACAAAAAAACTGTGTTATTTTTAAAAAGATAAAATTGACAAACTGTTATTCTAAGAAAAAATGTGAGAAGTTCCAGATAAATTAAATTAGTGATATAAAGGGAGACATTACAACTGATACTACAAAAATTCAAAGGATCATTAGACGTCACTATAAGCAACTATATGTCAAAAAATTCGAAAACCCACAAGAAATGGATAATTCCTACAACCTACTAAGATCAAACCAAGAAGAAATACAAAATCTGAACTGACCAATTACGAGTAACAATCTTGAAGCTATAATAAAAAGTCCCTTAGCAAAGACATCCCAAGACACAATGTATTCATTGCTAAATTTTACAAAACATTTAAAGAAAAACTAATAGCAATCCTACTCAAACTATTCCCTAAAATAGAGGAGAATGAAATGGTTCCAAACTCATTGTATACAGTATTATTACCCTGAAATAAAACCAGAAAAAAATACATCAAAAGAAAACATATCTTTGATAAACACTGATGCAAAAATCAACAAAATTCTAGCAAACTGAATTGAACAACACATTTAAAAGATCATTCACCATGACTAAGTGAGATTTATCCTAAGGATGCAACAATGGTTCAACATATGCAAATCAATCAATGTTATATATCATATCAACAGAATGAAGGACAAAAATCATAAGATCATTTCAATTGATGATGAAGAAAAACACTGATGAAATTGAACAACCCTACTTGATAAACACTCTAAAAAACTGGGTATTTAAGGAACATATCACAACACAATGGAAGTCAGATACCACAGATTCATAGCTAATATAGTGAATGAGGAAAACCTGAAAGCCTTTCCTCTAAGATCTGGAACATGACAAGGATGCCCACTTTCATCACTGTTAATTACCATAGTACTGGAAGTCCTAGCTAGAGTACTTGGACAAGAGAAATAAATAAAGTGTATCCAAACTGAAAAAAAAACAAAGTCAATTTATCATTGTTGGCAGATGATGTGATCTTGTATTTGGAAAAACCTAAATGCTCCACGTGCACGTGTGTGCACACACACACATGCACACACACACACACACACAAAACTATTAGAACTGAAAAACATTTTCAGTAAAGTTGCGGGATACAAAATTGACATACAAAAGTCAGTAGCATTTCTATATGCCGATAGCAAACAATATGAAAAAGAAATCAAGAGAGTAATCCCATTTAAAATAGGTACAAATAAAGTAAAATTCCTAGAATTAAAGAAAGAAATGAAGAATCTCTACAATTAGAATTATAAAACTTTGAGGAAAGATATTGAAGATACCAAAAAATGATAAGATGTTTTATGTACATAGATTGAAGGAACTGACATTGTTAAAATGTCCATAATATCTGAAACGATTAACAGATTCAATGTAATCCCTATAAAAATAACTGACATTTTATATACAAATAGAAATGAAAGCAACCCTAAATTTTATGTGAAACCACAAAAGACCAAAGTAGGCAAAACTATTCTAAGCAAAAATAATAAAATGGGAAGAGTCACATTAACTGACTTTAAATTATGCCACAAAGCCATAGTAACCAAAAGAACATGGTATAAAAACAGATACATAGACCAATGCATCAAAATTGCCCAAAAACAAATCCATAAATACACAGTGAACTTATTTTCAACAAAGATTCCAAGAATTGTTTTGGGTAAAGGACAATTTCTTCAATAGATCATGCTAGGAATACTAAATATCCATATGTAGAAAAATAAAACTAGACCCCTGATTCTTGCCACATACAAGAGTAAATTCAAATAAATTAAATACTTAATACCAATAACTGAAACTATAAAACTACCAGGAAAATTAAAAAAAAAAAAACTTTGGGGAAACTCTCTAGGACAGGGGACTGGATGGATTTCATGAGCAACAATTCACAAGCATTGGGAACCAAAGAAAAAATGGGATCACATCAAGTTGAAAATTTCTGCACAGCAAAGATAACAATTGAAGGGAACACACAGAATGGGAGAAAATATTTGCAAAATATCCATCTGACAAGTGATTAATTCCCAGAGTGTATAAGGCATCCAAACAAGTCTATAAGAAAAAAATCTTAGAATCTGATTAATCAATGGGCAAAACCTCTGAATAGACATATCTCAAAAGAAGACATACAAATGGGAAATGAGTATTTGAAAAGGTGCTCATGATCACTGATCATAGAGAAATGCAGAAAATAAAAATAAAACTGCAATGAGATATCTTTTTACCCCAGTTTAAATGACTTTTATCCAAAAGACAGGCAATAATAAATGCTGGTAAGGATATGGAGACAAGGGAACCCTTGTACACTGTTGGTGGGAAAGTAAATTGGTACCATCACTATGGAAAACAGTTTGGAATTTCCTCAAACAACTGAAAATAGAACTATCATATGATCCAGATATTCCACTGCTAGGTGTACACTCCAATTAAAGGAAATGAGTATGGCAAAGATCTATTGGCCCTCCCATGTTCATTGAAGTTCAATTCACAGTTTCCAAGATTTGGAAGCAAATTAAGTTTTCATTGACAGATGAATCAATACAGAAAGTGTAGTACATATACAGAGTGGGGAACTATTTATCCATAAAAGGAAAGAGATCCTATTATTTTCAATAGCATGGATGAAACTACAGATCATTATGTTAAGTAAAATAAGCCAGGCACAGAAAGACAAACTTCACATGTTTTCACTCACTTTTGGGAGCTAAATAAAGATGGAAACAATTGAACTCCTGGAGACAGAGAGTAGAACCATAGTTACCAGAGTCTGGGAATGGTAGTGGGGAAGGGAATGAGGAGATGGTTAATTAGTACAAAAATAGAGTTAGATAGAATGAATTAGGTCCAGTATTTGATAGCACAACAGAATGACTATAGTTATACATTTTAAAATAACTAAAAGGATATATATAATTGGGTTGTTTGTCACATAAAGAAAGGATATAATCTTTAGGTAATGGATACCACATATACGTGATATGTTGCATGCCTATATAAAAATACCTCATGTAACCCATAAATACATACACTTACTATGTACTCATAAAAACAGAAACTATAAAAATGTTTTTAAAATCATTAAAATTATAATTTGGGCTTAGCATGTAGTTTCCTAACAAACAGAAAGCATGATGATTAATCGACATGCCTATGGTGATCCCCTTGTGAGTTATTTTTTTGCCACCATTATTAGAACTATTGACATTTGACTTAAGCATTATTCTTCCTGTGAGTTTATGTTAGTCCATTCACTAAAACGAGTCAACTGTAGGAAAAATTGCATTTAATCTTGTGCTGAAAATACTTAGTACCACACCATGAGCAAGCTTGAACTCATCCACTAATCAATTTCTCTGATATCTTGCTAATTTAGCCAGAGAATTCTTTTTTTAACTAATATGTTAAGCCATAACTTTATGAATGTAATCATCAGAGCCAAATAATTATGGGATCTTCTATTGAGCAAATACAAGTATTAGAAATGAAGTTTTATTTGGGAAAAGTGTATTTAGGATTTGTTTTATAGCCATAATGTAGAAAGTTAATTCTCATGGATAGCACAGGTTTATAATAGGTTACTTGAAAAACTCTTATACATAAAATATAAGCATAAATATAATGATTTATTTTATGTTTAAGTCAATACATCATAGAAATTATTCTGTGGTTATACAGTTTGCCTAAACAGTTATATCATACACATCCCCTCTCATAAATAAAGAGTATATTGGGGGCTTATTTGCATTTCTGTTAGTAGTTGCTGCACAAATCAAATAGAGTTTACAGATTCCACCATAATTGTGAAGCAATCAATGATAACTTAGAAATTGCAATTATACTCTTTTTCAAATGAATCAGATTTTCTGAAGAACAAATTGGGTTATAAGACCTAAAATTTATTATCTTCCAGTTTTCCAACTGCATCAGCACACTCAATGGTCATGAATACCCACTGTTCTCAAGGATTTTTTTTTTTTTTTTGGCCCTGAGATAGGGTCATATATTCTGAGGCATGCTCATGACCATCCATTGCTTGGAGGAATAAAATATCAGAACTTACATTTCAAGTTATTTGAGCTTCATTTTATTTTCTCTTCTGTGTATAAATAAAGTGTATTTATAAATAAGAACATTGATAACTTCTAAATGAACAGGTATGCATATATGAGTGATGAATACTCACTTTCCCCACGTTTGTGAAAACCAGTTTCTCACAGGTCGTATGTAACATAATAAATTAAAATGAAAGAAAAAATGAAATGATATGGCTTCTTAATAAGAGAAAAATCTTTAACTTTAGTAATAGTCAAGAACAATATCATTTCTGTCTATAAATATGCATGTTGAATTGCCATGTATTAGATATATTTGCCAGTTGAGTGTCCTAAGTAAAAATGGGAGTTTTTGCTCTATTTTTATGTATGTCGGTTAAATTTATTTTTTAAAAATTAAAGATGTGTTCCACATATTTGTAGTTAATTTCTGTGATACTATCAGTCTTTTACTGTTAGCAACATATTTTCTTTTAAATGAAATAAAGGCACATTTAAAAAAAAATCTAGAGACAACAGATGATGGAGAGGATGTGGAAATATAGGAACTCCCACTGTTGGTAAGAGTGTAAATTAGTTCAACCATTGTGGAAAACAGTGTGGCAATTCCACAAGGATCTAAAAATAGAAATTCCATTTGACCTAGCAATCTCATTACTGGATATATACCCAAAGGATTATAAATCATTCTATTATAAAGACACATGCACACATATGTTCATTGCGGCAATATCAAAGACCTGGAACCAACCCAAATGCCCATCAGTGATAGATTGGACAAAGAAAATGTGGCACATATACACCATGGAATACTATGCAGCCATAAAAAAGATGAATTTGTGTCCTTTGTAGGGACATGGATGAATCTGGAAACCATCATTCTCAGCAAACTGACACAAGAACAGAAAACCAAACACCACATGTTCTCACTCATAGGAGGGTGTTGAACAATGAGAATACATGGACACAGGGAGGGAACATCACACACTGGGGTATGTTGAGGGGTGAGGGGTTAGGGAAGGGACAGTG
>CAUYQU010088062.1:0-33678 GCA_963574635.1 Cheracebus regulus
CACTCATCTGTTTCTTTCATGTGCTGCCTGTTTCTGAGGTCCATCAAATTCAGTTCCCAATTCTACATGTATGTTAGATTCATTTGAAGGTTTATTCTTTTAATGCTAACACTGGTTTAGACCTATGCCCAGACCCATTAAATCAGATTCACTGATTTAGACATAGGGCATTAAATCAGTGAATCTGATTTAATGGATCTGGGAGATGAATCCAAGCATTCTTATTTCTGGAAGTTACCTGGGGAATTCTAATAGCCAGACAAGTTTGAGGGCTCTTGCATTATTCTGTAACTGTCTTCTTTGATGGCTATTACTAATCACTTTTATGGAGATGGGGTTAAATTTTTTAGTTAATTAAGGGACACAGTGTCAATTCACTCTCTTGAGAGTGAAAGATCTTGCAACATGTAGAATAGGATATCTCTATAGCAATGAGTCCCCAGATTTCAGAGTCCTACAACAAGAAAAGTTTATTTTTTCCACATCTTACAAGAAAGGTTCAATGTAGATATTCCGGACTATATAGCTTTCTTGAGTGGTTCTTCTTAAACTGGTGGCTCAGAAATCATGGCTAACCAAATTATGGTTCCGCCATGTTCAACATGTAACTTGGAAATTATCCTGTCATCCTCTAGCTGACTGACAGGGAAAGAGAGAGGAAATTGGGGAAGCACACCCTCTTCTCAATGCCACTGTATGAAAGATGCTTTAGGTGGAGTAAATTAGATGTTAGGTCATGGACAATGAAGAAAACATAGATTTGATGAGAAAACCACCCAGTCTCTGCCACACAAGCTCTCTAATATTTTACCATTTTTTCCCACAGCAAATATCCATGTATTACTTGCTATAACTAAATTGAATTTTTAAAATAAAAAATAAATACTTTTGGCAAAGATGTCTTCTAATGAAGAGACTAAGCTGCCTGGAAAAGAGTTTTCTGAAAAAAGAGAAAAATTATGGTCAACTATGTAGAATGAACAAACAAACAGAGAAACTTGGACATCCAGCCAGAGAGCTTACACTGGATACAATTGACAACAGTCACAAAGTTTCTTGAGCAGGTACAGAAACATTACACATTATGCCAATTTGAGTTAAAGCACAGAAAATTAGATAAAATATTTTCCAAATTCCCCAACAATATCAGAAAATAGCGCACATGGGCAGAAATTGTAGTTCTTTCTGTCGTCCCAATTTAGTCACAATTTCCTGGCAGAATACATAAAATGGAACTGCAATTTCTATGCTCCCAATCATTCCCTTGACCTACAAGTACAAAACTGTGGAGATGGGAGTGTTTACAGGAAAAAGAAAGCACATCTAGAGGGCAAACATCATAGCCCAACAAGAGCCTCCCAACTTTTGTAGAAAAAGAAATAATAAAAGCAGTTAAATGTCCACATAATCTGGGAGGGAAGAACAGCCTTGATCCCTGTGGGTGTTTATTTGCAACAAAACTGTCAAAATAAAGCACAATTTCTCTCTTAAACAACTTCCAGAGCCTCACTCTAAGAGAAGGCTAGTAAAGTGGCAGTCTACAGCCAAATAACCTCACAATTCCTGCTTTTATCCTTTCTCTGCCATATTCTGGTTTTCAGGAACAATGGGTAATGGTTTCCCAAAATATGGTGCTGCGGCTTGTAGGCTAGGCTCACTGGGTGATGCCAGCTCTGAGAACTGCTGCAGCATGAGGATATTAAATAGAGCTTCCCTGGGCAGAGATCATAAAGCTGAAACTTAGGTCAGGATCTCTCTTCTTGCCAAACCAGGAACCTCTGCCTCACTCATCCCCCAAGGTGGTCACCATGGGATTCCTTCACACTGCAGAACCAGGGTTTTCTAATTATTGTTCTGCTGGAGAAAGTGAATTTTTCCAATCTGCACAACGGCCCCATAAAGAGAACTGTAAATAAACCATTCCAAATAGGAGCCCTTTCTGGCTGATACTTGATCAGAAGTGATCCCTGTCTTTGAGACAGCATGGCAAGTCCTGTATCATTTTATTTTTCTGGTCATGGCCAGTTTGAAAGTGACTTTTCCTATCCTCTATCACTTTACAAGGGCATTTCCTTGCCAAGAACAAGACCTGGGACTTTGCATTTCTTTTTTCAGAGGCCTGTCAGATCATTCACTGAACTCCAAATGGAAGCCTTGTTTCTCTCATCCACATCCTATGATAATAGTAATAATTAATATTTTTGAAGTCTTTCTATAGACTACATTCTGGGTTAATCACTTAACATCTGTACATTTACCTATGTCCTACAACTGGTCTGTGAGGTAGATAGTCTTACTCCCATTCCAGGAGGAGACCCAGAGAAAAATTAAGTAACTATTGCATAACAATACTTAAACAAGAAAGGTTTATTTTTCCTACATCTTACAAGAAAGTTCAACGTAGATGTTCCAGGCTATATAGCTTTCTTGACTGGCTCTTCTTAAAGCAGTGGCTCAGAAATCATGGCTAACCAAATTATGGTTCCACCATGTTCAACATGTAATTTGGAAATTATCCTGTCATCCTCCAGCTGACTGGTAGGGAAAGAGAGAGGAAATAGGGGAAGTTTTAAGTTTCACTTGTATTGGAACCCATCTTTCTGTGACTCAAAGGCCCATATGCCAATCCAACTTCCTGTGCATGCTGACTGTAACACTTCAGTGAAACTTATCCAGATCGTGTCTGCAATATGTGCTGCTTAAAAGGAAAAGCAATGTATAATCACTATTTGTTCTAGTCTCTCTCAGTCCTTATCAGGAGTGTAATATCAGGTCTATCACAAAGCCTTTTTGGATTTAGGTTATTTTGCTATATAGTCAGCATTCTAATCCCTATTTTCATCTTTACATTGTTTCTGAAAGGTCCAGATCTCTTAGTCACTTATTTTTATATTTCTTCAAAAAAAAATTCTGACTCTTTCTCCATGTCAGGAATTGTTCTCTCTGCTGGGGATACAATGATAAATAGACAAGAGCATTGCCCTCATGGAACTTGTAGTCTCAGTGAGGAAGTCCAATAAATAAGGATTAATGGGACAGGCAATTCCCAGAAGTGCTCTTTACAAACTATCTCTCTGATAAGGTGAGAGTTGAACAGAAAGACACCTGCAAGAGTAAGGAAAGAAGCCCCACTAGGCTCTTTTATATTTTATTTTGTTTTATTTTATTTTATTTTATTTTATTTTATTTTTTGAGATGGAATCTCGCTCTGTCAGCCAGGTTGGAGTGCAGTGACACAATCTAAGCTCAGTGCAACCTCTGCCTCCCAGGTTCAAGCCATTATCCTGCCTCAGCTTCCCAAGTAGCTGGGATTACAGGCTCCCACCACCAAGCCCAGCTAATTTTTGTTTGTTTTTCGTTTTTTTTCTTTTAGTAGAGAAGGGATTTTGCCATGTTGGCCAGGCTAGTCTCGAACTCCTGACCTCAAGTGATCCGCCCAACTTCGCCTCCCAAAATGTTGAGATTACAGGCATGAGCCACCGTGCCTGACCGCTATTAAGTTTTGAGGAGAGACTATTTCAGTTGGAAGTCAACACAAATTTCAAAGACTTGCAGAAGGGAATTAGTATACTTAATAAACAATATGTTTAATTAAGGCTGTTTGCAGAAATGCTTTATAATTTCTTCTTATTTCTTCTGAATCATAATTGATCTATATTTTTTAAATTTTTAATTAAAGAAGCAGGTGGCAAAATTATTGGAATTTCCTGCAGGGTAGTGAGTCAGAGGAATCTTTGCCACTATGAATAATTTGATGTTCATCAAAACAATACTTCTTAGCAAGAAGCTCTAAGAGCACCTCAGCCAGAGGGAGAAAAATGTGAGAAGGGAGATGCTAATCAGAGAATACAGAAATGTGGATGGGAGTCCTCCTGTCCCACATTTGATGTGTGTCTGTTGTATGTGTGCATGTATGTGCATGTGTGTATGTGTGTGCAATTGTGGAAATAGTTCTATCAAATGGCAAGGAAGGATGCTTTCAGTACCCTATGATAAAATATAAAATAGAACAATAAAAATACCTGGGTATGTATATTTAATGTAACCCTAAGGGGAAAAAATAATCCAGAAGAATACAGGGACCAGTGGATAATAGATTATAATATATACTCATAATAACCAATTATTTATGATTGTACCAATATCATCCATGGATATGAAACATCATTATTTATGTATTGGTATTTTGTTTCTTTCTTCTTTTCAAATTGGAACTTTTGTGGGAATAGCCCCCACTCCACCCACACCCCCACCGTCAACCTTATGGTTGCCATAAAGAAGCACAATTTTGCAGCATATTGTTCTGAATTCCTGCTTACAGTTGATTGATTCAGGTTACACACTAATATCAAACTATGCAGTTGTCTTCCTATCACTTTTTTTACTGAAAAAGAAATTGTTTGCTCATGGTTTCCTTGTCCATGGGAGAAATAATAAAGATCTGGAACCATCAGTGAACACATTTTCTGTCCAATGACCAGAGAAATGAAAGGGGAAATTTTACATTAAAAGGTGGGGTGGAAGCCAGGCACGGTGGCTCACACCTGTAATCCCAGCACTTTGGGAAGTTACTCAGGAGGCTGAGGCAGGAGAATCACTTGAACCCAGGAGGCAGAGTTTACAGTGAGCCGAGATCACGCCACTGCACTCCACCCTGGGCGACAGAGCAAGACTCCATCTCAAAACAAATAAAAAAAAAAGGTGGGGTAGAAATGAAGTAGCTATGTAGAAGTGATCAGAGGCAAGAGACAAGGAATGAATCCTTGTTGAAGGACAAGGCATTGAAGTCCCTGGTTCCAGTTAGGTTTGCAAAGCCTGGCAGGTTTCCTATCCTTGAATTCCATGAGACAGCCTCATCCTCTACTTGCATTTTCCCTTTATTACTTAAGGTAGTTGGTGTGGGGATTTATTTTCTTGTAACTGAAGAGTACATACTAGAATTTTCCACATATTTTCTATTTTGATCTTCACAATATCTCTGTGAGGTATATATTTCCTCCATGTTATGGATAAGAACTCTAAATAAAAAAGTCTAAGTGAAGAGTATACAGTCACATGGCTTTGGAGTGGAAGGCCCCCCTTCAACATAGTCTTAAGTATGAAACTGTACAAGAGGAGAATGAGATTATGTGTATGGATTCTGCTTGCAATTTCTAAAGATTTCTAAAAATCTGTTGCCCAGCCAATCAGGAAAATTGCTTTGTAACAGGTCTGGCACTTATTTCTGGCTGTGACATCTGTCTTCCAGGTTGCTTTCACAGAATTCATTTTGGTTGGTGCGTAAAATCACACACAAGGAAAAGACTGAGAGATAATACAGGTGGAACCATGCATCTTTGCACAAGAAATCCCTTGTACCAACTGTGGTCCTCCATCAGTACCTGCTAGCTCCAAATCCCCCACCCCCCACAAAAATAGAAGTCTCTTTAAAAAGTCCCAACATACTGGCCCAGCACGCTTAAGATGGCCTCCATCAGCCACACCTTCTCCCCTTTCTCTCTTATTTCAGTAAGAAATGTGTCCATTCTCCTTCTAAAACTAATCATTCCATTTATATTTTTAAAATCTTCTCTACCTGCCCTTCTGAGACTTTGTTTTCTTGGTTAATTTTTGACCCTTTAGTTATGTCTGTCTGTCTGTCTGTCTGTCTGTCTGTCTCTCTCTCTCTCTCTCTCTCTCTCTCTCTATATATATATATATATATATATGGAATTACAGGCATGCACCACCATGCCCAGGTAAATTTTGTATTTTTAGTACAGATGAGGTTTCACCATGTTGTCCAGATTGGTCTTTAACTCCTGGCCTCAAGTAATCCACACACCTTGGTCTCCCAAAGTGTTGGGATTACAGGCATGAGCCACCCCATCCTGCCACTTCTCTAAATACTTTTTAAAGTAATTAAGAAATCCTTTCTAGGATCACATAGAACCCTCTATAGCCCTATTTCTTCACTATCCATAAAGAAAATTCCTGAAAAATTGATTGTAGTTATATATTATTCAACAAGGAAATAATCCAGCTTATTTCCCTAATAATATTATAAGAACTTCTCACTCCTTTGTCAAAAATAACTTACTTTCTTTAAAATATCAGGAACTCTTTTTACCCCTTATCTTTATTACTCTCTGGCATTACTTAACACTGTCAACAGTTCCCTCTTTCATAAACTGACCCCTTTCATTTTTTTCCCTTAATCTGTGACCCATACCCAGTGCCCTCTGCAGGATTTTTTCCTTTTTTCCCCTTTTTTTCATCTTTCATTTGTTATTCTCTAAGCCTCTTTCCTTTGCATTCTATAGTTGATCTATTGCTGAACTCCTCCACTAATACAGCTCAGTTAACTACCCATATTCTAGATATCACAGCTTATGGCAGAACTTTAATGTCCCACTGCTAACAGGACACCTCTCTCTGAGTATATCACCAGAATTGAAGACATTCTTTTACCCTAGCAGTGAAAATCAACAACATCAACAAAGTCACTCAATTCAGAAAATGAGAAGTTACTTTTGACTCCTCTTTTTATTCCTCTCCCGTCTTTAAGTAAACACCAAATTAAGGTTTCACCCTCCTAAATGTATTTCCCAAGCATTTTTTCATCTTCAACATCGTAAGTCTTGTTCCTCTGTTAGGCTCTTTGATTACATCCTTGTTTTTCTATTCCATTCTGCAGACTGGTAGATAGAGTCTAATACTAAATAAGTCTGATACTGTCCGACTTTTGCTTCAGACTCTTCAATAGATTTCTATTGCTTTTATAGTAATGTTTGATGTCTTAACATCTCACTTCTTACCCCAAGGTCAAAGATTGTGTCTATTCTACTCACAGCTAGCTGTGTTCCCATGCCATAACACAGTCCCTGGTACATAATAGGGGCTAGTCATATAAATAAACCTATGTTTACTGACTTTGCATTGTGGTAAATATGCCAAGGATTATATAATGAAAATATCTTGGAGTCCAGAGAAACTGAATTTTAATTTCTACTCTGCCTCCAACTTACGTGTGACCTTGTAACAGTCAGAAAGTTTTGTAACCTGAGAACCAGTTCATGTCTAAGGAAGTTTCCCAAAACTCTGACATTCTGTGGTCCTGTTTGTTTACCAACCCTCTAATTTGTCTACAAGAGAAGTCACAGATAAACAAAAATGGAAAAAGAGATAAGTGAGTCAAAACTCACTAACATACAGAACCTGCAACGATAAAATGCGTTCAACCATGCCTTTTTGTTACATGAACATTTAATTGTTACATGTGGCAAAAACAAAAGTGTTCCCATTTCTCTTTATTTAATGAATATATAGAGCACACATTCCCATTAACTGTGATGCCATATATGGATTAATTTATGCTGTCCATATAAATCAATGAAAGCAAATGAAAGCTAACAGTTCTCAATGTTTATTAGCTTGTAAACACCAGCGTACCCTACTATAAATTTGTGGAGTGGCCACATTAGTCCATCTGTACATTGCCATCTGAAATTATTATTCCTGCCAAAAGAGTGCAACAAGATGTATACACACTGTTTTTGTGAAAATGTTAAATATGTAAAAAGACATCAACTGCCCCAATTGTGTGTATAATTTCAAAATAATCAATGCATATAAATTCCTAAAAGAAAAATCTCTGAAGAAAGCTTAATAGTTAAAAATCTTTAGTGAAATGATGCACCAGTTGAGATGGCAAAATTGTCTCAGTCCATTCTGCTGCTTTAAGAAAGCAGTACAGACTGAGTAATTTATAAATAATAGACATTTATTTTCTACAGTTCTGGAGGCTGGGAAATCCAGGATCAATATGCCTGCAGGTTCAATGTCTGATGAGGAATTTCTCTCTGCTTCCAAGATGGCACCTTGTAGCTACATCCTCCAAAGTGGACAAACACTGTGTCCTCCCATGATGAGGGGTGAAAGGGCAAAAGGGACTAATTCTCTTCCTCAAGTTTTTTTTTTTACAAGGCATCAATCTCATCTTTGAGGGAGCCCTCATGGCCTAATCACCTCCCAAAGGCTCCACTTAATACAATGACCGGCAGGTCTAGATCCAACAAGACTTTTGGTGGAAGACATGCATTCATACAAAAAATCTTACCTGAGAAGAGAAGCTCTATACATTTTCAACAAGGCAAACTGGACCTCCTATATTCACAGCAGTTTTCCTTTCCTATCTGAATAATGTTTAGTGGCATCTCTAATACCAGTTTATCTTGTTTTTACTGACGTTATCATAAAAAACACCAGAATACTTCATTTTATGTTTTTACTGAATTGCAATTAACTATCACCAACTGGCAATAGAAAACTAGGAAATGACATGTTATTTCCTGGGTTCCTTGTCACTCAAAGTGGCCAATATATTAACAACATTGCATTGAATACCTTAAGAATTATTAATGATCAGAGCAACCACTCATTGCTTTTTTATGACAGATATGTTTAGTATCCATATACAGAAGTAACTAAAGTTGCTGCTTAGAAAAATATATGAAATCAGGGCAGCTGCCATTGTTATTCTTAATAACATGATATGATATTTTCAGTCTACATTTTACACTAGAGGCAGATGCCAACAGTAAAATTAAGAAAATGAGAACTGGTTATCATTAGCATTTCTCCAGTTCTCCTTTCAACTTTCTCCCTCTATGTGGTATGACAGACACACCCCAGTTAAATCCAGCCTCCGTGCTGTGTTCTGGGCACTCGAGGATCCATTCACAGTTCAGGCCTTTTCCGTGGATACCCATTTGCAGGATATCTCCAGTTCCTCCACACCAAGGCATTTCAATTTCTAGACCTCTGTGTGTTCATGGCTATCTCCTCTTTGTGTTAGTTGAAAAGGATTGTTGTACTTCATGAGGAGTGCTGTTTATCTGCTTTCTTTGATTCCAATAATGATAACATGGCACTGAAGGTGTGCTTCCATTCTCTAGGGCTCCATCCTGCATTCTTTTTTTTTTTTTTTTTTAATAGGAGTGACTTACCTGACTGGGTAAGCCCTATCTCCTAACCTTTAATTTCTTGCCTGTGCTGCATGCTCTATGAAGGGAAAAGCCCCAGGAACGGTCTTGGCTACATCTCCCATTTGGTGAGAGGACCAGGCTAGACCTGCAAGAGCAAATCTACCATCCTCCATGTTCTCAGCTTGTCACTAGGTGAGAGTTCAGTTCAATAAGGAAAGAAAGAGAAAGCCTTTCTCAATCCTCTGGGCCAAGACAGATTCTCCATTTCAGGTTTACTATTTATCATTGACAGCCTAAAGAGAAATATATCTGAGGGTAGGAGACTTGTTTAATGCACCATACACACAGGAAAACAATGATCTCTCCATAACTCTACCCCCAAAAAACATATTTAAGGTTAGCCATGACATCAGATTCTATACCATTTTGCTTAAAAATGCATCTAGTGCATATGGCGTCTGTTCCTTCCATATATCAGTGACCCTGACCAAGTTACTTACATTTTCTGTGCCTCAGTTTCCACATCTGCAAAATGTGGATAATATTGCCAACTTCATAGAATTGTTTTGAGTTGTGCATGAATTAACAATTGAAAACTCATAGAATATGAACTAGAATATAATAATCATTCAAGTTCAATGTGTGTTACTATGATTATGGTTATAATCATAATGTTTGTATTTTATTCCTTCTTTGGCTCTCCTACCTTTCCCTGGTATCTTCTTCCCTATTCTTCTCCTTTCTTTTCACCCTCATGAGTTTCTATCCTTCATACATATCCATAATATATCCTACAATATATTGATTCCATTATTTCTTCCTCATTGCGGTATGTTCTATTCTGGAGTTTGGAGGAAACTGATATTCACAGTTCATGGTCAATGTACTACAGATTAGGTGGACACTCAGAATACACTAAACAGCTGAGAGTATTGCAGACATTTAAAGGTGTTAAAACTAATGACTCCAACTGGAATTTATCCAGAACAGTCAGGAAAAATGCATCATGAAGATTCTATTGACTAAAAGTGGTAAAGACCTTGGTTTTACACATCCTCTCAATGAAAACACCTCTCTTTTCTCAGTTGTCTGCCAGAAGCAGATGGCAATTTTGGGCTCCTCGTGGAGTTAGGTCCAGCATTTGTGAACTAAAATGTCACAAAACTAATTCTTTTCAGGCATAGCAATAACATTTAAAGTATGTGGGAAGCCGTCTGGTAGAGACAGAATCTGGGTTTCTCTGACCTACAATTCTCAACCTGTTACTCACTAGCTCTGAGACTTGGACAGGTGACTTACTGCTTGGGAGTCCCAGCTTCTTCATGAATAGAAAAGGAATTAAAACATCTGTATCACAATTTTGCTGTGAGGATAAAAGGAAATAAACAATACCAATGTGCTTTGCACAAGGCCCAGATCAGACTAAGTCATCCATAAATGTTGCTCTTACTCATATGATTTAAGAGCATTCCTTTGGTGTTTTCAGATTTCACTTTGGATGAAATCTAGGTGAATAAGTCACGTATTTTATGTCTCAGTACTCAAAACCATAGAAAGAGTAAATGATAGCCTGAAATCTAAGCTAAAGTTCAAAAGGATCCCTTTTCAAGTCCTTATAGACACTGCTGCTTCTGAGACACTTTTGTGAGCATTCAATAATGAGGATGCTGAGTTATTTATTATTCATTTATTTCATGCAGTAAATAAAGGATTTTTGACACTTTTTATAAGTTGGCCACTATTCTAAGTGCTGAATAAGACAACCAAGTTTCCTGTTCTCAAAAGGCTTAATTTTCAGTGACGAAGAGTTAGAACAAATAAGCAAACAAGCAAGATAATTACAGAATATCAAGAGCGCTATGAATAAACTAAAACAGGAAAATGAGAGAGACAACGTCTGGGTGGGGGTTATGATTTTACTTGTAGGTCCCTCTGACAAACATTTGAACCATTTCTCAATATAATGAGAAGAATCCAACTTGTGACAATCTCTGAGAAGAGTCTTCCAACCAGAGGAGAGAAAACCTACAAAGGTCTGGAGGTAAGAATGAACTTAGAAGATTAAAAGAATACAAAGAAGACTCATGAAGCAGGAGCAAGGAGACTTTAGAAGAAACAGTAGAGAGACTAGAGACGGAGACCAGGGCCAGTGCAGAAGGACCTTGAGACCTGAGCCAGGCTCTGGTCTCATTCCATATGCAATGGGAGTGACTGAACAGGTGTAAGCATGGAAGCAACTTGGTTGGCATGCTTCTGATATTTTCAGGGCTCTCTTTGGCTTAGAAAAGGAAAATGATTTAGATTTTAAGACCTGAAAGATGCTAATAGGTTTTAGCCCTGAAGTCTTTATTTTAAAATGAAAAAACACTGCAGCCCATAAAAAAAGGAAACTCTTTATTCAAAAGCTTACATTTCATTAGTAGTTGAAGCAGGATCCAAACTCAGAACTTTAGTCTTTTGGCCTATGTTCTTTCTACACAAGGGGCCCCAAACTTTTCTTAATGTTACTGAATTCCTCAACGATCCTTAACTCTAGGAGAATAAAGTAAACAAAATACTTCATCAGAATTATCCCGAGAATCTGTAAGAGTCTCCAGCGATGGCCCCATCTATCAACCAGTGAATCTATTCTAATCTGTCTCTCCTTCTCTGTCTCATTCCTTTCCCTTTACTGTTCTTGTGAGAACACCAAAACCTGTATCTGGGGAGCCAGGCTCTGTGCTCCAAAGTCCACCAGTCCCACAGTTAACAGTGGGATTTCCTGCAGCACCGGGAAATAGTTCTTTCCAACCTCCACACAGCATTGTGTCTTCTGAGCTGCAAATTTGCACTGCTTTGGCCACAGACTCACAGAACTCCAATTAAAATAGCTTCTTCACAGTCTACGCTAACCATCCTCCTCTCAGGAACCAAAACTGAGCCAAGCCACTGGGCAGGGATATGCTCCCTTTATTTCTCTCTGCTCCTTCCTCTCTTTCCCCATCCCTTCTGCATCAATCAACAATTAAATATCTTCCTACCCACATAAAAACAATGTATGCATTCCAATCTATGCAGTTGGGTACCCTAAGGAGTCATTTCTCCATAGTTTGACCTTTCAAACAAGCTCAACTTTGGATCCCGTGAACTCCAAGAGTCCATGCTAAGTGAAAACAAAGGAAGATATGGCTGCTGATTGGGGTTGCAGCCACTGTGTTAAATCCTTTCTGCTGTGACCTTAGCAAGTAAACTTTTGATTTTAGAAAGGTGTTACTGTCGCAAAGGATACTGCCATATTTCTGTCTGGCTTCAGCAATGCCGTTACGGCCCAGAGAATGCCGAAAGCATTTACTGGTTGAAAGACTTCTTAATAAGACACTGGTCTCAGCTAAGGAGGTTTTCCGTAATTTATAGAGGAAGTGATCAATCACTGCACTAGAAAATACATCCTACCCATTAAAGGAAGCTCTTGGACTCCTGTAAGGTCATCCCACTGAACTGGAGGGTCTGGGTCAGGGCACGTGGGCAGCCTCTTTCTCCCACTGGTTTTCAAGCCACCATCATGAATTTTGTCATTGCGTGAGAGACCTTAAACCCCAAAGGAGCAGAAGTTTGAAAAACAGATGTGTGGGGTGATCTATGAGGTGAGAAGTGGTTTATATTTTCTGGGACTAACTGGAAGAAGAAAGCTACTAGCTATTCTTGAAGGTATAACTGACTCTGATGCCTGTGGACAGTGACCATTTGTAAAATTTGGAAACTGGTTGTTAATCATCAAACTGGGGACTATAAGATATACAGTGAGCACTGGGTTGTCACACACCTGTGACTTTCCTTTTCAAAATCAGGGGGAAAGGCAGAAGGAAGATAGGAGGAAATAGGAAAACAGGAAGAAGGATAGGAGAAATGAAAGAAAAAAGAAACTGCAACACTTCAAACCAAGGAACACAAAGAGACAGAGGAAGGTGAAATCTAGAATCACAATATGCCCGTAATTGCTTAGCAGCCTGGCTAACTTGGGCCAAACCTTGTGTTATTCTTATTTTCTTATTTTTTAGACAGAGTCTCACTCTGTCACCAGGCTGGAGGGCAGTGGCGCGATCTCAGCTCACTGCAACCTCAGCCTCTCAGGTTCAAGCGATTCTTGTGCCTCAGCCTCCTGAATAGCTGGGACTGCAGGCACACACCACCATGCCCAGCTAATTTTTGTAGTTTTAGTAGAAATGAGATTTCATCAGTTAGCCAGGATGGTCTCCATCTCTTGACCTTGTAATCTGCTTGTGCCAGCCTCCCAAAGTGCTGGGATTACAGGTGTGAGCCACCATACCCAGCCATCATTCTTATTTTCAAATACTCAGGAGCTCCAAGCAATCGCTGTTCCCTATATCCTGTAATTCATGAAAATGTAAAAACACAGGCTCCACAGCTGCTCTGCAGACACACCACATCAAATTGGCCTGAGCTCTTGCTGGTTTTTCTGATCACGTAGGTAGCTTTGGAGCTGCTGCTTTATGACCCTCAGGTCCTAGATGTGACCCTTACCATCCAGAGATAAGGAAGGCTTTGGTCATTGGGAACCGCTCGGAGATACGTTGCTCTCCTGCTCTCACTGAGGAATCGCTGTAAGGGCCTCTGTGAACTGAAGCATGAAGTAACCACATAGTGTTTTCGTTTCCTTCACCCAAGACTTCAATAAGAGAAAACATCCACTTCTCCCCCAATAAAATCTGTTTTCAGAGAAATCATTTACACCCAGTTATCAGAATTCCCTCTCATCTGTGTTTAGACTCTAAGTTGAAAAGAATGAATTGCTAAGTGGGGAATTTTAGTTTCTAGCCAGCCTTACAAAGAGGAGTTTTTTGTCATCTGGATCTTAGCAAAATCATCCTTTATATGGTCTTTAAGATTTAAGTGATATGGCTTCTTCCAAGGTCCCTAACTTTTATCCGGCTACTTGTGACACCCCTCCTTCTTCTCCGATCACCATCCCATCAGTCACAGGACCTTGGTCCTTCTTTCTTTCTCTCTCTCTCTCTTTCCCTTTTTCTTTCTTTTCTTTTCTTTCTTCTTTCCCTCTTTCTTTCTTTCTTTTCTTCTTTTCCTCTTTTTCTTTCTTTCTTTCTGTCTCCCTTTCTTCTTCCTTCCTTCCTTCCTTTCTTTTTTCTTCTTTCATTTTTCTTTCTGTCAGTCTGCCTTCTTTTGTTCCTGCCTTCCTGCCTTCCCTCCCTTCCTCTCTTTCTTTCTTTCCTTCTTTCTTTTTCCTTCTTTCTCTCTCTGCCGGCCTGCCTGCCTCCCTGACTCACTCCCTCCCTTCCTTCCTTCCTTCCTTTCTTTCTCCCTCCCTCCCTCCCTCCTTCCCTCCCTCTTCAACTTTTAAGTTCAGGGGTACACGTGCACCATGTGCAGGTTTGTTACCCAGGTAAACTGGTGCCATGGTGGTTTGCTGCACTGGGGCACTAAACGCAGCATCCATTAGCTATTCTTCCTGATGCTCTCCCTCCCATAGACAGACCTCAGTGTGTGTTGTCCACCCCCACCCCCAATGTGTTCTAATCATTCAGCTCCCCCGTGGAAGTGAGAACATGTTCTTTCTCTCTGGAGCTCTCAGCTGCTGCTCTTCACATAGTTAAACTCAGCATAGCCTTCACTCATCTTGCTCAAGAATCACGCCTTCACAGAGGCTTTCCTTGCCTCCTCACACTGGATCTGGCCTCCGTGATGCTCACAGAACCATGTGCCACTTGCCTGTAGCATTTATCAAGTGTTTCTTATTAGTACCATTTGATCAATAGTCATTTCTTCCCCTGCACTGTAAATGACATGATGCTAGATATTTCTGTGATTTGTTTTTTTTGTTTTTTTTTTTTTGTCTTTAGTGTTCTCCCAGAACTACATGAAAATCCAGAAGGACAACATTCCTGACAGAGAGAAAAGCTATTCTAAAGGTCCTAAGGTAAGAATAAGCCTGGCATGCTCCAGCTAACAGAAGAGGGCTGATGTGGCTGTTCCATGGGCAAAGGAGAGAAATAGTGGGAGATGAAATTAAGGAGGGAGACAGGGACAGAGGGTATCAGAACTTCAAGGTCTAGTTCTGGATTGTACTCTAGAAGATGAGAAAACATTAAAGAGGATTTTTTTATGTTTGTTTTATTTTGCTTTTTATTCTCAAATAATTTGGTCTATAAGAAGTCATCAAAGTAATATAGACAGCATTCCTTCCAACCGGCTTTCCATAACTATAGCACCTATGCACTGTGAAAACCAAGAAATGTCCATTGATACAACACTACTAAAACATTACTAAGCTGCAGACCAAATTTCGTGTGTGTCTGTGTGTGTGTGTGTGTTTTACTATGAAATCATATCACATGTATGGATTTATATAACTCACACTGCAATTAGGATATAGAACTGTTCTATCACCACAAAGAAACTCCTTCCTCCTACCCCTTTACAGTCACGAGTACTGATTTGTTATTTATTGCTTTAAGTTTTTCATTTCTAGAATGCCATATAAACGGATTCACACTACATCTATCATTTTTCAGTTGGCTTTTTTTCACTCAGCATAATACCCTTGTGTTATGTTCATCTTACAAAGATGAAAGGAACCATTAACCTGAAATTTGGTTTAGATGCCATACACTAACCAAAAGCCTGTGAAAACATTTAATGCTCACATAATGAGGCTTTTGGGAGAAAGCAGGGCATGCTTCCATATACATCTGAAACTGTCTTGAGCAAACAAAAAAGGAGCTACTGGCTTTGCTTTTTATTGTAGATTGGATAGAAAGTTGTACTGGGATGTGGGTTCCTACGTTCTGTCCAGAGCTTGCGTGGTTTGAAATTTCCACCAGTATTAAAAGAAAGGCACTTCAAGCTTTCTTACCAGCTGGCCCGCATATGGGGCAAGAGGAGAAGGAGTAGTGGACTTTGAAAGTGTCAGCAGCCAAGCATCAGAAATGATGCACATACTTTATTACACCTTGAAATCCACTCTAGTTGTTGCATGTATTAACAGTTCATTTTGTTGCTGGATAGTCTTCCATTTTATGGTTACTTTATGGTATGTCTACCCATTTACCCACTAAAAGATGTTTGCTTGTTTCTAGCTTTTGGCTGTTACAAACACAGCTTCTACGAACATTTGTATAAATGTTTTTATGTGAATATAAGTTTTCACTTCTCTATGATAACTACCTAGGAGTGCAATTGCTTGTTTTATGAGAAATACATGTCTACCATTATGAGAAATTACTAAACCATATTCCAAAGTGGTGATTCCATTTTACATTTGCACCATCAATGCATGAAACATTCAGTTGAAGAGTTTTAAGTATGACAACCACATTGATTTATACGTCTAATGAGCCCTTTAGCTACCCAGTGAAAAATGGGTAAGGAAGAGTTAAGGGCAGTGCTAGGATAAGAGAGACTAGTTAGGAGACTATTGTAGTAATCCAGGTAAGAGGCGATTATGGCATGTGCAGAATGATGGTAGTAGAGGTACAGAATAGTAGATAAATTCAACATATTTGTTGTAAAAAAAAGTTCAATGAATTTGGCAACATGTGTGATATTTTGTTGGGGTGATTTCTCTTGAGGGGAAAAGAGAAATCAAGAAATTAAGATTTTTAGGTGGAACAATTGGATGCAAGTTGTGGCTTTATTGACATGGAGAAGACAGAAGAAGTACAGCTTATGGAGGGAATCAATTGTTATGTGTTGGCCATTTTAAGTTTTCAGTGCCTTTTTTTAATGTGAAAATGCTAAGGAATCAGGTAAAATTGTTGGTAAAAGTCAGAGCTGGAAATAGATATTTGGCAGTAATTGATACAAAGAAGCATCTACCAGATGTGAATTTTTCCATTCAAAAACAATGAAGAGAGAGGGGTTGGATACTTCCTCTTTTCATGACACAATATAATAGACCATACTGACAGGGTAAAAGTGATGTGTAGGACATAAGAAGAGGAAGGAAAGTGAAAAACTAACATCAAAAAGTTGACGACCACAATAAGTTGCATAACTGGCAAAATGGAAGTGGCATTTTGCCAATTCCTCCGAGTGATATGAAAGGACAGGAAGCAGTGGTCATTGAATGTAATTCAGGAGTCAGAACCCACCATTTCATCATTACGTGTTCAGTATATTTCCAATCTCAATTCTTGACTAAAGTGAGGTGTTCTTATAATCTAGGAAGCAATAATGGCTAATTTTATGTGTCAATTTGGTTAGACTATGATGCCCAGATACTTAGTCAAACATAGTGTAGATGTTTTTATAAAGGTACTTTGTAGATGAGATTGACATTTAAATCAGTGCACTTTGAGTAAAGCAGACTACCCTCTATAATATGAATAGGTCTCATCCAATCACATAAAAGCCTTAATAGGAAAAGATTCAACTCTCCCAAGCAAGTGTGAATTCTGCAAGCCAACTGCCTTCAGCCTCTCTCCAGCCTGATGGTGTACTCTGCAGATTTTGGACTTGCCAGCCTCCACAATCATGTGTGCCAATTCCTTAAAATAGATCTCCCTCTATATATACACATTCTATTGATTCTGTTTCTCTGAAGAACTGTAACTAATATAGATGCCTCTTCCACTTTTTAGATACCCATCAATCCATGGTTTTGAAACTAATTCTGAAACTTTAAAACAGCTTGATATTGCTGTAGCCTGTGTATACACTTATAAGTAAAGGAGAGTTAAGAACTCTCCAATGCTGTTTGTGAAAACCTTTCAAGATCTCTTTCTATTTGCTGTTGTCTTGCTTGATTCCTAAACTTTTTGTTCTTTGTTTCATAATCTATTTGGTGTCCTGCCTCCAACTTGGGATTGTCCACTCCAATCAGCCTCTTGGATTTCAATCTCTAACTAAGGGCATTCCAGCTCGGGGGAAAACCTATCAGGCTCACACCCATCACAGCTCACTTTCATCTTTTATTTGCTCACACTAAGGAAATCCTCTGAGTCCTCCCAACTTCCCTGTCAAGAAGTAAGCATATTCACACCACAAATACACACACACACACACACACACACACACACACACATACACACACACACAGAGTGCTTATTTATAAAAATTATCAAAATTATTTTTTTCTGTATTCATGTCCTTATGTTATGTTTCTTTATATATTTGTTTTTGATGGTCTCTAGTTTGTTTTCTAGTATAACTCTCTAGAACTCATAGAAAAAATATACCCTGAGTCATAAATTGTATATAATAATTTATTTTCCATCTTCGTATTTGGAAATCAATTTGTCTGGATTAAAAAATCCTTGGATTCCTTTTTCTTTCCTTGGGAATATTAAAAGTATCACTATATTTTCTTCTGGAAACAACTCTTCTTAAAATGTTGTTGTAGAAAATACTGATGATAAACTGATTTTCATTCACTTAAAAATGTTGTGGTAACTTTGCTGGGATACCCAGAAGTGTTTTTGTTTGTTTTTCTTTTTCTTCTTCGTTAAAGTCTTGAAATTTTACCAAATATATCTCAATATTGGCCATTCAAGGTCAGTTTTCCTTAGGTATGTAACTAGCCTTTTTAAACCTGCTTTTTTTTTTTTCAGAAAAACTTAGAATTATAGTTTATACTCTTAATTTTGTTCTACAATTTTTGTCATTCTCCTGAGACACCTATTATATCATGTTGAATTTTCTTGCATATCTTTAAATTTATCACTTCCTCTCAATTCCTTTTATGTTTCTTCATCTTTGTTTTTGCATTATTATTCACTCCCTTATTCCTTCATAGTAATTTTAATTACAAAATGATTATATAACTTTCATGTATAATTCCTTACTAAAATCTAAGACATGTCCAAGAGTTTCTAATTATGACTTATGTTATATATATTGTGTCATTACCTTTACGTAATTTATCTTTTCTTTGATATATAATTATCATCTTTTTCTGGCATGCTTTCACTGATGTGGAAATATTATTCTCCTACTTATTCTCTTTTTCTTATAAGAATTTTCATATGATTTTCAAAATTCTTTTGTTATTCATTATATAATAAATTTGTTTTTATATTCTTTGTGGCTGGAGAGTATCTTTTTCTGTTGTTTTGGTGTGATGTTCAAACTATGCTTCCTTATATCCTGATGGCTCCTAATCGTGTTTTTCTCTTTCACTATTTTTCTGGACTTTCTTTTGTCTAGATAGCACCACTCCTCAGTGTGGAGATTTTAATGAAAGGATACTTGGAATGACTGACTTTGAGAGGTTGTGTGACTCAGAGCATTCATCCTCTTTAGGGCTTATACCAACCCCCTGCAGTCACTCATTTCTGGAGTTTGCAAAGCCTCTGGGTTTCTGCAGTTGCTTTCAAGTTGGCTCTGAGGCTTCAGTGAACATATGTTTATTCACGTATCTTTTTCTGTGTGTATGAGGATTATCAATACTAGAAAACTTGTTTTTACATTGTGTCACCCAGAAAACATTATAATATCATCATTATTACACCCATTGGCTGATGATGATTTTATCCCCATATTCCTGTATTTTGTGGTCATGTTGAAAATATTTTAGCCAGTGTTAACACAGATGTTTTCCAAGGAGTTTATATTGTTTGTTTGTGCATTTGTTTTTATATAGACACTACCCTACTTTATGAGACATTGGAAAGATTTCTAAATTATATTATCATTTCCATTTTCTAGAAATTTATTAGATTATCTTATTGTTTTCACAGTCCTCTAGCTATTTAAATTATTGTTTTCACTTTATGGAAGAGGAGACTAAGGCTTTAGAGGTTAAGCAATATTTTCAAGGTTAAATCTCAAGTAAGAAATAGAATTCAGATATAAAATTGTCACGTTTTCAACAGAGAATAAACTATTAAACACCCTCATAGGCTGCTTCTAAGTCTAACTGAAGCTGATAACCCATGGATAACTAGAAAGTGGACAAGTAGAGAATACAAAGATGCTTGTGCTAGTTGTATGTTGTGAGAATGAAACTGTCAAAAGCCCTGATACTTAGCTTCTGAGAAACTGAAAGAAAGTCGGTGTGGCCAGAGCTTGGCGGGTTAGGAGAAAAACAGGAACTGACCAATGAGAGGTAAACAGGATTCTATGGTATAGAACACTGTAGAGCATAGTCAAGACTTGGGATTGTATGGGTGGCCATTACAATGTTTTAAGGTGTATGCAAAATAGCATGAGAGTGCAGAAGAATAAATTAGGTATAACTCATCTTGGGCTTTGAATCATCATTGACTGTAAATCTAAAGGCATGGAGGATAGGACATGTATAGGGCAATCAGTAATCAGTGAGATCTTAACCAAGACTGAAATTAAAATGGTACACAACGTGGGAAGAAGCCAAAGAAAATTAGGCTGGAGCGTTAGACCAAGTGAGGCCAGTCCTTGCTCAAAGGATAATGAGAATAATGGCTCTGACATCACATCAATTGCTACTAGAAGAAGAGTCATTTGTGGGCTCTGGTACCATGTGGCATAGTCAGAAACTGAAGAGAAATGCAACTTTAGCTTGAAATAGGAAGGCACATATTTTAGAAAGCTACATTACCTTTTACAGTTTTTAGGGCCCCGCGTTGGAAAGTCCATAATATACACATGTGAAGATATTGTGGCAATAGTGACTCCGCTTCCTTGCTTTTTATATCAGCTATTTTTTAATACGGTTTTGAGTGGGTTTTGTGATATCTTTTAGAACACTGTGACATTTCATACTTATCCTACTTTTATTGAACAAAGCAAATACATCAGGGAAAACAAGTGGAAAGGAAAATGCCTGTGACTCACATGTTATTTTTATATGTATTCAAGTGAGTGAGAATACTGAAATGCATGTAGCTCTGTTTATAAAAGACTTAATATGTAACATCCTTAAAATAGAAATTTACAAATGTATAAGTTAAAGCCACAGTTTTACATTCCACTAAACCTTTATTGTTAATAGGAGCCTTAAGTTTCTATGTAAACTTTGGCTTGTTCTTTGATGTTTGGTATGACTGAGAAGTATTTGTGTCAGAAACACTGAGTAATGTGCTGCAGATTAGGGAACATTGCTACCTTCAACTTGCTGTCAGTTAAGACTTACTTTTTGAACATTTTTATTTGTAGTTCTGGAGTAACATGTGCAGATGTACACATTTATTACATAGGTAAAAGTATGCCATGATGGTTTGCTACACCTATCAACCCATCACTTAGGTATTAAGCTCAGCATGCATTAGCTATTTTTCCTAATGCTCTCCCTCCCACCACTCCATCTGCTGAGAGGTCCCATGGTATGTTATTCTCCTACCTGTGTCCATGTGTTCTCGTTGTTCAGCTCCCACTTATGAGTGAGAACATGCAGTGTTTGGTTTTCTGTTCCTGTATTAGTTTGCTGAGGATAATGGCTTCCAGCTTCATCCATGTCTCTGCAAAGGACATGATCTCATTTCTTTTTATGGCTCCATAATATTCCAGTGTGTGTATGTACCATATTTTCTTTATCCAGTTTATCACTGATGGGCATTTGAGTTGATTCCATGTCTTTGCTATTGTGAATAGTGCTGCAATGAACATATGTGTGCATGTATCTTTATAACAGAATGATTTATATTTCTTTGGGTACATACCCAGTAATGGGATTGCTGGATCAAATGGTATTACTGCCTCTAGATCTTTAAGGAATTGCCACACCGTCTTCTACAATGGTTGAACTAATTCCCACTCCCACCAACAGTAGAAAAGTGTTCCTATTTCTCCACAACCTCACCAGTATCTGTTGTTTCTTGACTTTTTAATAAGGGCCATTCTGACTGGTGTGAAATGCTATCTCATTGTGGTTTTGATTTGCATTTCTCTAATGATAGGTGATGTGGAGATATTTTCATGTGTTTGTTGGCTGCATGAATGTCTTCTTTTGAGAAGTCTCTGTTCATGTCCTTTGAAGTTCATGTCCTTTGTAAGTTTGTGTCCTTTTTTTAAGTCTTACATTATTCTGAATTATGAATTATCTCACCATCTCCACTGAGCTGAATGATTGTCTCTTATGCTTCTTTTTAAATTTTATTTTATTGCATATATTAAAGGTATCCACATGATGTTTTGATAGTTTTATATCATTTATATATAGTTTATAAATCATTATTATGTGTCAAACAAATTAACATATCCATCACCTTCCTTAGAAACCTTTTGTGTTAAGCACACTTAAAATCTATTCTATTCTCTTAGCAAATTTTCTGTATGCAATACAATACTATTAACTATTGTCCTCATGCTATACAATAGATCTTTGTATTTAGGTAGAATAAATAAGGCAATAATGGTAATAGTGGTAACTTACTTCACACCATTTTTTCCCTTCCCTGCCCCTGGTAACCACACTTCTACTCTCTGTTTCTATTAATCCAACACTATTTTTTTAGATTTCACATATGGGTGAAATCATATAGTATTTTTTTTCTGTGCCCAGCTTATTTCTCTTAGCATAATGTCCTTTGGGTTCATCCATGTTGTTACAAATGGTGGTATCTGTTTTTTTAAGGCTAAATAATATTCTGTTGCATACATGTATATACCATATATTTTTAATCCAGTCATTTGTTGATAGCCACAGATTATTTCCATCCCTTGGCAATTGTGAATAATGATGCAATAAACATGAAAGTGCAGACATTTCTATAATGTGCTCATTTCATTTCCTTTGGACTTACAGATAACAGAGGAATTGCCGGGTCATCAGGCAAATCTACTTGTAATTTTTTGAGAAATCTCTGTACTGCCTATACCAATTTACATTTCCACCAACATTTAAGGATTTTCTTTACTCCCTTGCTGATACTTATTTTTTGTCTTTTAAACAGCAAATATTTTAAACAGTACTAGATAATTTCTCATTGTGGTTTTAAGTTGCATTTCCCTGATAATTAATTATGCTGAGCACCTTTTTATATACCTATTCATATGGATTTCTTCTCTTAAGAAATGTCTATTCAGATTTTTTGCATTTTAAAAATTAGTTTATTTGGTTTTTTACTCTTGAGTTGTGTGAGTTCCTTATATATTTTGGATATTAATCCCTTATAAGATACATGGTTTGCAAATATTTTCTCCTAATCCAAAACCACCTTTTTTAAATTTTAGATTCAAGAGATACATGTACAGGGTTGTTATATGGATGCATTGCATAATGCTTGGATTTCAGCTTCTATTGAACTCATCACCACATAGTGAACATAGTACCCAATAGATAGGTTTTCAACTCTTGCTCCCTCCCTCCCTCCCCAAGTTTGAAGTCCCCAGTGTCTATCGGTTCCATTGTTATGTCCATGTGTTCCTTTTGCTTACCTTCCACTTATAGTGAGGATATGCAGTATTTGATTTTCTGTTTCTGCATTAACTCACTTAAGGTAATGGCCTCCTGCTGCATCTGTGTTGCTGCAAAGGACGTGATCTTGTTTTTTTATGGCTGTGTAGTATTCTGTAATGCATACGTATCACATTTTCTTTGTCTGATCCACTATTGATGGACATCTAGGTTGATTCTATGCCTTTGCTATTGTGAATACTATTGTGATAAACATGAGTGCAGTTGTCTTTTTGGTAGAATGATTTCTTTTTCTTTGGACAAATATCCAGTAATTGGATTCCTGAGTCAAATAGTGTTTCTAGTTTTAGTTATTTAAGAAATCTCCAAACTGCTTTCCACAGGGATTGAACTCATTTACTTTGCCATCAATAGTGTATAAATGTTCTTTTTCTCTACATGCTCACCAACATCTGTTATTTCTTACTTTTTAATATAGCCATTCTGACTGGTGTGAGATGGTATCTCATTGTGGTTTCAGTTTTGATTTCTCTAATGATTAGTGCCATTGTGCATCATTTCATATGTTTGTTGGCTGCTTGTATGTCTTCTATTGAGAAGTGTCTGTTCATGTTCTTTGCCCGCTTTTTGATGGGGTTATTTGATTTTTCTTCCTGCTTTAAGTTCCTTATAGACTTTGAATATTAGTTCTTTGTCAGAAATGTAGTTTGCAAATATTTTCTCCCATTCTGTAGGTTGTGTTTACTCTGTTGACAGTTTATTTTCCTGTGTAGAAGGCTTTTAATTAAATTAGGTGCCAATCATCAATTTTTGTTTCTGTTACATTTGCTTTTGAGGTCTTTGTGTAAAATTATTCGCCTAGGCCAATGTCGAGAAGAGATTTTTCTAGTTTTCTTCTAAGATTTTTATAATTTTAGGTCTTACATTTAGTTATTTAATACATCTTGAGGTAATTTTCATATATGGTGAAAGGTAAGGGTCCAGTATCAATGTTCTGCATATGGCTGGCAAAACTTGCCTTTTTAATTTTGTGGTTTGTTTCCTTTATTATACAGATGCTTTTAGTTTGATTGAGTCCCACATGTTTGTTTTTAATTTTGTTACCTGAGCTTTTGCCGTAATATCCAAATAATCATTGCCAGGGCCAATAACAAGGATCATTTCCCTTTTATTTTCTTTTGATAGTTTTATAGTTTTAGGTCTTATATTTAGGTCTTTAATCAATTGAATAGAAGTAGAAATCAATAACAGCAAGAACATGAGAAAATTAATCAACATATGAAAACTAAACAACACACTCTTGAACAACCACTGGGTCAAAGAGGAAATCAAAAGAGAATTTAAAAAATATATAGGGACAAATAAAAATTTAGACACAATCTGGAAAAAAACTCATGGGAATGCAACAAAAGTGATAACAAAATGGATGTTTATAATAATAAACAGCTACATTTTTAAAAAAGAAAGACTAATTCTAGCACTGTGGGAAGCAGAGGCAAGAGGCTTGCTTGAAGCCAGAAATGTGAGACTGCCCTGTGCAACATACGAGACCCTGTCTCTATAAAAAATTAAAAACTTAGCCAAGAGTGGTGATGTGTGCCTGTAGTCCCAGCTACTCATGAGGCTAGGGCAGGAGGATTGTTTGAGCCCAGGAGATCAAGCCTGCAGTGAGCTACAATCATGCCCATGCACTCTATCCTAAATGACAGAGCAAGACCTGTCTCTAAAAAAGAAAAACCAAACAAAAAGAAGGAAAGAGCTTATATAAACAACTTACCTTGATACCCAAAAGACAAAAAAAGAACACATTAAACCCAAAGTTAGCAGAAGGAAGAAGATAATATCAGACCAGAGATAAATTGAGAATTTTTAAACTCAACTTTTAAAAAAATCAATCAAACTATGATTGGTTATTTTTAAAAAATAAACAAAATGGACAACTCCTCAGCTAGACTAAGAAGAAAAAAAGAAAAGAGTCAAATAAATAAGATCAGAAATGAAAGAGGCAACATAATAGAATAAATAGGATCATAAGTAAAAAGGATTATAAGGAACTACTATGAACAATTATAATGCCAAAAAATTGGAGAACCTGGGAAAAATAAATAAATTCCTGGAAACATACACCATCCAAGACTGAATCAAGAAAAAATAGAAACTCCAAACAGACCAATAACAAATGAAAGGATTGCAGTAGTAATAAAAAAAAAAAACTCCTAACAAAGAAAAGCCATGGACCAGATGGCTACACAGCTGAATGCTTCCAAACATTCAAAGAAGAATTAGTACCAATCCTTGTTAACTCTTCCAAGTAATAGAATTACAGAAAATAGTTCCAAACTCATTTTATGCAGCCACCCTGATAGTAAAGTGTCTAATGTATTTTTAGCTGACCAATTGCATTCTGTATGGCTGTAGAAATATCTCTCTGATAGTTCCAAAGATTATAGACATAACTGGACATCTACTTTATGCCAAGTACTGTTCTTAATGTAAGAGACTAAAAAGATGCAGATGCTATATTTGCTGTTATTGGAGAGATAGATTTGTATGCTCAAATTTGGGTATTTTAAGCAACTTTAGATAAATTTACTTTATGTATGTGATAAATATTTTTCTCTTATGTTATTTTTCTTCACCTAAAACTTCTGCGAAAGCATTAGCTAAATTCTAATCAACTCTGCTTCTTTCAAAGTGCCTAAAACCCAATAAATATTTTTTCAAATAGTCATCATGTTGATAAAACAGCAAAATATCTGAAAAATTTAACATTATGGAGATACAATAAATATACAACACAGCAATTCAGAAACGATCATAAATATTTATTTCTCTGAATTCCATTTTTAAAGACATGTGAGGAATAGAATTCTTATTTCTTCCTTAAATGCACCTTGCAATCTTATGGGAAAAAAGAAAAAATAAAAGCACTGAAAGCCCTAAAACATTAAGAAAAACCATGCAAACACACAGAACTACAAAGTGCCTATAGTGAGAGAGATTGGGATGAAGACTGCTCCTTTTTCTGACATTTCACAGTTGTTTAATTTATTTAGAAATGGGACTTCAGCCTGATGGTTAATAAGAGGAAAAAATGTGGTATTGGTTAGACAACAGGTAGTGAGATCCAAGAAGCAACAAGTGTGTTTTGAATTTATATTGTAACACAGCCACAATACATGACCCACTGGGGCATTTTGAAAAGATTCTACTATCATTAATAATCACAACATCTCATGGAGCATCAGACAGCCTTTACTTCCTTGCTTCATCCTTTCACTTAAAATCGATAGCTTTGCTTGCAGATTTCTCTCTTGGAGTATACCTGGTGATTTTAAACACTCTCTTAGCTGTTTCCTTTGAAGTGGATTTTTCTTCAAAATCTTAAAAAAAAAAATTCTTCTATTTTATTTTGTGACAACTATAAACAACAAGGGCTAGTAATTTGAAATAGTATATTCTGCTGTACTGTCCACTTTAAAAGTCTCCAGTGACCCTACGTAATGAATTATTAGTTTTCTTTTCTATGGATTTTAGGATTTCTCCATCAAGTAATTTTATTAACTCCAACCACATGTTTAAGGTCAAATAGTCCTATTTTATTTCATCCTTGTGCCAAAATAATGTCCTTTCCACAGAATTTTGGACTTGAGGTGGAGCGAGATGGTGGAATACAAGGCTCCACTATGATACCCCCTACAAAGAAAGACACCAATTTAACAACTATCCACACACCTCCATAAGAACCAAGATTCAGGTCAGAACTCCCAGTACCTCGTTTTAACTTCATATAGCTGCAAGCGACACTAAAGAGGTAGGAAAAACAATCTTGAGTCACCAACAATGCTCCTCTCCCATCGCCCAGCGGCAGCGACTTGGTTCAGAGTGTGATTCTATGCTTTGGGAAGCAGGGGAACACAGAAATTATGAGACATTGAACTCACCACTGCCCTGTTATAGCAGTAAGCAAAACTGGACCAAAGTCAGCTGATGTCCAACCACAGAGGAAGCATTTAAGCCCGCCCTAGCCAGATGGGAATTGTTGATCCCAGTGATCAGAACTTGAGTTCCTGCAAGCCTCGGAACTGCAGGCTAAAGTACTGTGGGACCCCAGATAACTTGAACAGCAGTCTAGGCCACAAGGACTGTGACTCCTAGACGAGTTCTAATGCTGAACTGGTTGAGAGCCAGTGAACTGGGAGAGAGGCATGTGACCTACTGAGACAACAGCCAGCGCGGACAAGGGAACACTGGCATTACCCCTGTCCCAACCCTAGGCTGTACAGCTTGTGGCTCCAAAAGAGACTCCTTCCTTCTGCTTGAGGAGAAAAGGGAAGAGTTGCCTTGAATTCTAAATACCTAATACCACAATGGGATAGGGCACCAGTCATAGTCGTGAGGCCCTAGCTCCAATATAACATTTTCAGATATACCCTTGGCCAGAAAAGAACCCACTGCATTGAAGGGAAGGACCCAGTTCTGGCAGGATTCATCATCTGCTAACTGAAGAATCCTAGGGCCCTGAATAGCCATCAACAATACACAAGTAGTACAAAGTTGGGATTGGGTGAGATTCTGTGACTTGCTGGCTTCAAGTGGGAGACTCAGTACATTCCCAACGACTACTTCTGCTTGAGAAAAGTGAAAAGTCAAGAGGACCCTATCTTCCACCTTAGGTACCAGCTTGGCCGCAGTGAGTAAAGCACAAAGCAGACTCTTGGGGTCCCTGATTCCAGCACTTGGGCTCTTACATGGTATTTTTAGGCCTGCTCTGCACTAGGGGAGACCACTGTTCTGAAAGGTGAGTCTCAGGCCAGGCAGCATTCCACATAAGCTGAGTAAAGTGCCCTTGGCCCTTAAGGGAACATCAGCAGTAGTCTGGCAATACTCCACATGAGCCTGTGGTAATGGTGTACATGCGTTCTCCTCTGCCTTTGGAAAAGGGAAGGAAAAATGGGAAGGACCGTGTCTTGTGCTTTGAGTGCCAGCCAAGCTGCAGTACAATAGAACAACAGATAGACTTCTAAGGGGTTTTACTCTAGGCTCTGGCTCCTGAACAGCACCTCCAGACCCACCCAGGACCTAAGAGAACTCACCTCCTGAACAGAAGGACACAGGCCTGGCTGAGTTTGCCACTGGCTGATTGTAGAGCCCTGGGCCTTAAGCAAACATAGAAGTCAGGGAGTTACAGCAAGCCTTGGGTGACACCCAGTGCTAAGCTGGCCTCAGGTCTGACCAAGCACAGACGTAGTAGTAGTGGCCATAGCAGTGCTTGTGTCATTTGATCCCCAGATCCAAGTGGCTCAGAATAGAGAGAAACTCTGTTTGTTTGGAAGAAAGTAACAGTAGGGAACAAGAGACTCTGCCTCATAATCCATACAAGTTTTCCAGGTCTCTTAAAAGGCCATCAGGGTGGTACCTCCACGAGTCTGCAAGAACCATAGAATTACTGGGTTTGAGGTGGCACCTAAAGAAGATACTCCTTAGATAACAACAGTGATGTTCTTTTGAATATCTGAAGTTGTTTTGAAAGCCTTCCCAAGAAGGACAAGTACAAACAAGCCCAAACTACAAAGACTACAGTAAATACCTAACTGTTCAATGCCCAGATACAAATAAACATCTATAAGTATCCATACCGTCCCAGAAAACATGACCTCACCAAATGAACTAAATAAGCCCAGGGATCTAGGAGAAATAGAAATATGTGAACTTTCCTACAGAGAATTCAAAGTATGAAACTCAAAAAAATTCAAGATAACACAGAGAAGGAATTCAGAATTCTATCAGATAAATTTAACAAAGAGATTAAAATAATTAAAAAGAATCAAACAGAAATTGTAGAGGTGAAAGTTGCAATTGACACAACGAAGAATGCATTAGAGTCTTTTAATAGCAGAATTGATCAACCAGAAGAAAGAATTAGTGAGCTTGAAGACAGGCTATTTGAAAATACATGGTCAGAGAAGACAAAATAAAAAAGAATTTTTAAAAATGAAGCATATCTATAGGATCTAGAATATAGCCTCAAAGGGAGAAACCAAAAAGTTACTGGCCTAAAAGAAGAGGTTAAAAAATAGGGTGGCTCACACCTGTAATCCAAGCACTCTGGGAGGCCAAGGTGGGCAGATTGCCTGAGGTCAGGAGTTCGAGACCAGCCTGGCCAACATGGTGAAACCCCATCTCTACTAAAAGTACTAAAACAAGTTGAGTGTGGTGGTGCAATCATGTAATCCCAGCTACTTGGGAGCCTGAGACAGGAGAATCACTTGAACCTGGGAGACAGAAGTTGCAGTGAGCTGAGATTGTGCCACTGTACTCCAGCCTGGGTGACAAATTGAGACTCTATCTCAAAATAAAAATAAAAATAGAGAGAGAGAGAGATGTGGTAGAAAGTTTATTTTATTTTAAAAGATATTAGCAAAGAATTTCCCAAATCTAGAGAAATATATCAATATTGAAGTACAAGAAGATTATAAAACAGCATAACCCAAAGAAGACCACTTCAAGGCATTAATCACATTCCCAAAGTGCAAGGATAAAGAAAGGATCCTAAAAGCGGCAATAGAAATGAAACATATAACATACAATGGACTATCAATATATCTGGCAGTAGACTTTTCAGTGGAAATAACCTTACAGGCCAGGAGAGAGTAGCATGACATATTTAAACTTTTTTTTTTTTTTTTTAGGAAATAAATGTTTATCCTAGAATAGTGTATCTGGCAAAAATATCCTTCAAACATGAAGGAGAAATAATGACTTTCCCAGACAAACCAAAGCTGAGGGATTGCATCAACACCAGACCTGTTCTACAAGAATTTCTAGAGGGATTACTTCAATCAGCAAGAAAAGATGTTAATGAGAAATAAGAAAATATCTGCAAGTTCAAAATTCACTGCTAAAAGTAAGTACACAGGAAAAAAAAAACAGAATATTATAACACTTAAGTGAAAGACTATATGATGAATTGATCAAAATTGGTTCAGGACCAACTTTTTAGGACATACACAGTACAATAATATATCAATAGAAACAAGCAAAAGTTAGAAAGCAGGAAAATAAAGTTAAGGTGTAGAATTTTTATTAGTTTTATTTTTGCTTGCTTATTTGTTTGTTTAAGCAAACAGTGTTGTTATTAGCTTAAAATAATGGGTTATAAGATAGTACCTGCAGGTCTCATGGTAACCTCAAACCAAAAAAGATACAATGAATACACAAAAAACAAAAAGTAAGAAATTAAATCACATCTTGAAAGAAATTCACCTTCACTAAAAGGAGGACAGGGAAAAATGAGAGAAGACAGAGAAGACCACAACATAACAAGAAAACAATAAAATATCTTGTGTAAGTCCTTCCTGATGAATAATAACACTGAATGGAAAAGGACTAAATTCTTCATTCAAAACACACAGAGTAGCTAAATACATTTAATTAAAAAAAAATCTCAAGACCTAATAATCTGTTGCTTATAAGACACACATTTGATCTATAAAAACACGTATAGACTTAAAGAGATGAAAAGAGATACTCCTTACCAATGGAAACTAAAAAGAGCAAGAGTTGCTATACTTATACCAGACAAAACAGATTTTAACCCAATGTTATAGGAAGAGACAAAGAAGGTCACTATATTGTGATAAAGGGGTTGATTCAGCAAGAGGATATAACAACTTTAAATACATATGCACCAACACTGGAGCACCCAGATATATAAAGCAAATATTATTAGAGTTAAAAAGAGAAGTAGACCCCAATAAAATAATAGCTGAAGACTCCAATACCCTTCTCTCTGCATTGGACAGATCTTCCAGACAGAAAGTCAACAAAGATTAATTGAACTTAATCTGCACAAAAGAACAAATGGGAAGATTGAAGCAAGATGGCTAAATAGGAACAGCTCTGGTGTGCAGCTCCCAGTGGGACCAATGCAGAAGGCGGGTGATTTCTGTGTCTCCAACTGAAGTACACAGTTCATCTCATTGGGACTGGTTAGACAGTGGGTACAGCCCACGGAGGGTGAGCAGAAGCAGGGTAGGGTGTCGCCTCACCCAGGAAGTGCAAAGGAAGCTTAAACAAATTCACAAGAAAAAATAACCCCATCAAAAGGTGAATGAAGGCTATGAACAGACAGTTCTCAAAAGAAGACATTTATACAACCAACAAACATACGAAAAAAAACTCATCATCACTGCTGATTAGAGAAATGCAAATCAAAACCACAAGGAGATATCATCTCACCCCAGTTAGAATGGTGATCATTAAAAAGTCGGGAAAGAACAGATGCTGGAGAGGATGTGGAGAAATAGGAATGCTTTTACACTGTTGGTGGGAGTGTAAATTAGTTCAATCACTGTGGAAGACAGTGTGGTGATTCCTCAAGGATCTAGAACCAAAAATACCATTTGACCCAGCAATCCCATTACTGGGTATATACCCAAAGGATTATAAATCATTCTACTATAAATACATATGCAGACATATGTTTATTGCAGTACTATTTATAATAGCAAAGACTTGGAACCAACCCAAATGCCCATCAGTGATAGACTGGATAAAGAAAATATGACACATATACACCATGGAATACTATGCAGCCATAAAAAATGAGTTCATGTTCTTTACAGGGACATCAGTGAAGCTGGAAACCATCATTCTCAGCAAACTAACACAGGAACAGAAAATCAAACACTGCATGTTCTCACTCATACATGGGACTTGAACAGTGAGAACGCGTGTACACAGGGAAGGGAACATCACACACTTGGGGCTGTTGGGAGGTCGAGGGCAAGGAGGGGAATAGCATTAGGAGAAATACCTAATGATACAGAACTTAAAACCTAGTTGACGGGTTGATTGATGCAGCCAACCACCATGGCACATCTATACCTATGTAACAAACCTGCACATTCTGCACATGTATCCCAGAAATTAAGGTATAATTTTAAAAAAGAACAAATGGATATAATAGATAATTACAGAATATTTTATCCAACAGCTGCAGAATACACATTCTTTTCCTCAGCACATGGATTATTATAAAAATAAACAATATTTTAGGTCACAAAACAAGTCTTAAAACATTCAGAATAACTGAAACAATTTTAAGCTTCTTTTCTGACCATGATGGACTATAACTAGAAATTATTAATGAAAGGAATTTTAGAAACTATACAAATACATGGAAATTAACATGCTCTTGAATAACCAGTGGGTCAATGAAGAAATTAAAAAGGAAACTGGAAAAATTATGGAAAAAAATGATAATGGAAATACAACATAACAAAATATATAGGATGCAGCAAAACCAGCACTAAGAAGAAAATGTATAGCTTTAATTGCCTACATCAAAAGAAGAAGAAAAATTTGAAATAAACAACCTAAGGATTGATCCTAAAGAACTGAAAAAGCTAGAACAAATGGAACCTAAAATTGGTAAAAGGAAAAGAAATGGTAAAGATCAGAGCAGAAATAAATGAAATTAAAGTGAACATACAAAAGATCAATGAAACCAAAAGTTGGTTTTTTTAAAAGTTAAACAAAATTGACAAACCTTTTGCCAGACTAAGAAAAAAGAGAGCAGATGCAAATGAATAAAATCAGAGATTGAATGGGAGACATTACAACAAATACTGCAGAAATGCAAAGTATCATTACTGGCTACTAGGAGCAACAATATGCCAATAAATTGGAAAATCTAGAAAAAATGGACAAATTCCTAGACACTACAACCTTTAAAGATTGAACTAGGATGAAATCTAAAGCTTGAATAGACCAATAACAAGTAATGAGATCAAAGCCATAATAAAAAATCCCAGGACTCAATGGTTTCACTGCTAAATTCTGTGGAACATTGGAAGAAGAATTAATACCAATCCTACTCAAAGTATTCTGAAAACAGGACGGATGCCAAGGATAGCTCAACATACACAAATCAATCACTGTGATAGATTATATCAACAGAATGAAGGACAGAGACCATATGAACTTTTCAACTGATACTGAAAAAGCATTTGATAAAAATTCAATGTTTCTTCATGATGAAAGTCCTCAAAAAACTGAGGATAGAAGCAACATATCTCAACATAATGAAAACCATATATAATAAACCCACAGTTAGTATCATACTTTATGTATATATAGGTGTGTGTGTATATATATATATATATGTGCTCATATAATCTAAAAACAAGGATAATTTGACTGCTTCCTTTCCAATTAGGATTTTCTTTATTTCTCTTGTCTTGTTGTAGGTAGAACCTCAAGAATGTGGTGAGTAGCCATGGTAAAAGTGGTCATCCTTGTCATGTTCCAGATCTTAGAGGATTAAGATAATAAGAAGTATGATTAAGCATTATCATACTTAATTGGAAAAAACTGGAAGCCTTTCCTCTAAGATCTGGAACATGACAAGGATGACCACTT